>CM021108.1:1278574-1469644 GCA_007115665.2 Sequoiadendron giganteum | reverse complement strand
CTGGACATTCCTCCTTCGGGTGCTATGTCCTCTTCAAGCATCTTTGGCTTGCCCTCAACTACTCCAACCTCACCAACCTCCTCTACTGACTCCTGTTCGGCCGGTGCTATCACTCGAGGATTGACATCTACCGAATAGACGCCAACTGGTGCAGTGTTGTTGGCTGATGACCAGAGTGCTAATTGTTCATACTCTTCGCTATCTAGTTGCTTCCTCTTCCTCCTTATTGTCTTTGGTTCCTCTGCTGTATCGCCTGCCTCTAAAGTTGTCCACCTGAAAACTGTCGGCCAAGAGGGGTCATAATCCTTATTTGGTTGCAGTTTTCCTAGTTTACCCTGTGGCACCTGATTGTAGACAGCATCCAAAAATAGTGCAATCACATGTTGGGTCATGTAGAATGCTTTGTGTTTGCATTCTAGAAATTCCCTAACCCTTTCCAACAGGTATACCGCCCAGTTGTAAACCCGTCCTACACTCAACCCAAACATGAAGTCAACCATCCAAGGTGCTATATCCGAGGCTCGGCTGGCACCTGTCAACCTGCATTTGATGAGGTCCATAATACACTTCCACTCAGCACTCACTAGCATGTGTTTTCTCAGTCCCCGCGCCCCTGAACTCCACACCATCTCCTTTTCCTTTTCCATGATATCAAGTCTACAAATGCGTTTAATGATCATTTCTTTCTGTTGTGTCGTCATCTTTGTGGTTGGCTTGGCAACTACCTTGCCAGACGCAGGTATGCCAAAGACTCTTCTGAAGTCTGCTGGATAGAAAGTCACCGTCACTGGAAACCCTTCATACTCAATTGTGCTCTGGTGGCCATGCTGATTGTAATTGGCAACAATATCTCTCAAGTACTCATCGAAATCTCTGGAGTTAAAAAATGGGCACTGTACTGCCTTGTCAACCTATGTCGCCGTTAGTGCTTGCTTCATCGGGTGATCCGGTGTTGTCTCCTGCCACCAGGTTTTGCAGTCTATGCCTGTGAGACTCTCCCATGTCAATGAGTCTACAGTCAGGTTGTCGGATTTCCCCTTATTTGTCTTATTTCCAGCCACCTTGGGTCTAAGTATTATTTTCTTCCCCTTGGCACTCGTGCTGGCATCCATCGTCCTACGCTTGTGAAAATGACAATGATTAAAAGTGACTTTTCTGACTATTTTAAGCCTCCAACCTGTTGTGACCTTTTTCACACATCACCCCATCCCAGACGGGGACCCCCTAATTTTTGCTCCATTCTGGTCTTTTGGCTGTGCGTCTCTCTCTCTATCTTTGGTCCTTCCGGGGATGTCCCGTCGTTTGACCCAGGTTGAAATATTGTTCAAGTCTGTGAAATTAGGGTTTTCATCCTTCAGGCTTATTTAAGGTCAAATTGAGTTATAAAATTGAAATCCAGGCTTGGTACAGCAGTCACAAGGCTTCCAGCAAGGTCCCATTAAATTTTCACTGTATTCCGGCAACTTGCTATTTTTAGTAAGTATTCAGTTTGGGGCTATTTTATCGAGATTTTGGAATTTTGTCAGTTCCACCACATTCAGGTAACATCAAGCTGCTTGCACGTAAATTTTGAGCCAAATCAGACAACTTGCTATTTTTGACAGTTCAGGCTTCAGGAGTCATTGCATGTCCGGAAACAAACTGGGTTTCTCGAAACCTTCGCAGTGATGTAACATGCAAACCAAGATGATCACTTTCAGAGTTTAGCCTTCAAAGGCTATTTTTAGGGTTTGCATGCAGTGTTTTTCAACGCATGTCGGGTTTTTCTTTATGGGTTTTTCGAGAGCTTTGCAACAATGTGACATGCGAGCGGAGAAGATCAAATTTCGAGGACTTACTATTTTTAGCCAGTGCATGCATGCAGACCAATTTTCTGGGTTTTTCTGGGTTTCTTGAGATCCCACAGGCAATATGACATGCAAAACCATCCGGCAGTGGATGAGTCACTTTTCAGGCAGTTTCTATTTTTAGCAGGTGCATTCTGGCAACCGCCTAACACTCCAGTTTAGCAAGTAGAACAACATGCAGAAGGAACGAAGTCAAACGGAGACCGTTCAGGATACATGCAAGTCAAATTAGGGTTTCCACTTTTATAGGGGGTGAAATCCAAAAATAGTCAAAACGGAGTACCCCACCCATGTCAGCATACTTCAAGGCACTTGCTGGAAAAATTTGAGCAGAATCGAAGGACTTACTATTTTTAGTAAGTCAGGGCACGGCTATAAATAGCAGGTCTGCACCCGAGGTTGGCATAAGAGCGACACTCAAGTTCTCAGGATCAGGCGTTGCAATTTTCAAGCCAAACGGAGCTACCAAAGTCAAAAAGTCAAGAACTTACTATAAATAGCAGGTGGCTATAAATAGCAGGCTGACATGTGGGACTGGCGAAACGGGTCCACAAGGCAAAGAGGGTCGTATGGCGAAATTTTCAGGCAAAACAGAGCTATATGGGTCGAAAATCAAGGGACTTTCTAAAAATAGCCTGACTTACCCAAAATAGACGGTGAAGATGAAGGCAGGCAGAGGTATGAAAAAGTTTCTAAGTGTTCAAATGGAAGTTGCCCCTAGAAAATGCGCCCTCAAGCAAAATTCTAAGTGTGTGAAAATTGTCTAAGGCAAAAACAGAAGTCTCACCTCTCAAATGCGCCCTCAAGCAAAATCCTAAGTGTTTGAAAATTTTCTAAGTATGAAATGAAAGTTCAAAGGATGAAATGCGCCCACCTTCAAGAGGATGAAACTTAGAAAATATTCTAAGGCAAGTAAAGTAAAGCTCACCCCTTCATTTGCGCCCTCACTTGGAAACTCTACATGTTAAATGCGCTCAAGGAGGATGTTGCCTAGTGAAAAAGAGGCTAAGGCATGGAAATCGAAGCTAGAGGGGTGGAAATGCGCCCTCAAATGGAAGCTCACCCCCTCATTTGCGCCCTCAAGAAGGAAGACTTTGAAATTTCCTAAGGCAGCAAAAATGAAAGCTTGCCTATGTATTTGCGCCCTCAAATGGAAGCTCCACCCCTCATTTGCCAAGGGAAAAGTGGAAGTAGACATGTTAAAATGCGCCCTCACATGAAAGCTCCTCCATCAAAATGCGCCCAAAGTTATTGGAGCCTAAAAAACGCCTAAGTATGGGAAGTGAAAGCTTCATAGGCAAAATGCGCCCAGCCAAGGTGAATTTATAAAAAAAAATTCTAAGTCTGGAAAACAAAAGTAGCCATGGCAAAATGCGCCCATCTCCAGCAAGGTCTTGAAAACGCCTAAGTGTGAGAAAATAAAAGCTAGCACATACAAATGCGCCCTCAAGAAGGAGAAAAGGTGAAAAATAAACTAAGGCATGGAACAAAAGTAGACCCTTCAAAATGCGCCCACCTCAAGTGTAAAAGGTTGCTGGAGACTTAAAACGTCTAAGGCATCAAGTGTGAGTAGCATATGTCAAATGTGCCCAAGCCTGGATCAAGCAAGCAAAATTTCCTAAGTCCATTTACGCCATTGAGAAAAGTTTGTTTTCAAGAATTTCTAAGGCAACGAAGTTAAACCAGCACATGAGAAATGCGCCCATCTCCAACAAGTGAATGCGCCCAAGTTGAAGTGATAGAGCCTTGAAAATTTCTAAGGCATGGAAATTTAAAATTGAATGAGAAAGAAATATACGCCTGAGGGGGGGGTGAAGATTTAAATTTTCTATCAGGTGTGTGAAGTGAAGAATGTCTAGGGCGTGGGAATTAAAAATTGAATAAGATCAAATACGCCTAAGGGAGAAAAGGGATTTTAATAAAATTCCTAAGTCATGGAAAATAAAACGCCAGAAGAATGAAGATGTTCGAAATTTTCCTAAGTGAGATAAATATTTCACCAAAGAAAATACGCCCTTGATGTGAATTGAAGATAATTTTCCAAAGGCATTTAAATGAAGTGGGCGAAGTGATGAAATTTTATCTTCAAAGGGGAGAATTGACATTCATGATTATTTTTTCAATGTCAGGCGGAAAATTAAATGAACCTCTTTAAAACGTACCCATGGGTTGACAGAGTTGAAAAAATTAATTTCCTAAGAGAAATTTTAATATTTTCAGAAGGGATTCGTTTTGCCTAGATTATTTTCCTAACGGAAATTAAATCTCAGAGGATGAGTTATTTCGAACAGGCAAGTGATTTTAAATCACTCGGAGTTGAATATTTCAAAGAGGAAATTTAAAATGTCTAAGGCAAATTTTATGAAATTGAGGATTTAAATGACAGACATTTTAAAAAGTTGGAAATAAATTTACAACTCCCATGAATTTTTCGGATTGAATTTAATTAAACTATGCGAGAATTCTTAAATGAAATTTTCAAACCGAAAAAAGTGATTTTTTTTCGCAAGTTGTTTAAATCACCAAGAGTTAACTGGCAGACCAAGAGGAAAAAATTCGAATTTTTACAAGGAAGGAATCATTATTAATGGCAATTGCCATAATGACTGGCTGACAACTAGCCCACTACTGCGCTTGAATTAGAAGATTCCGAACGAAGAGAGTGGAAAATTGATGAGGGTGCTAAAAATAGCCCCAACCTTACTTGGCAGGATTCTTCGAGAAGAATTATTTAAGCAGTCTCTTCTCTCATTCCTCCTCACATTTGTTGAAGTTGCTGAAGAAGTTCTTGAGAGATTGAAATATTTTCGAAGTTGTTGAGGAGAGAAATTCTTTGAGAGTTTATTTTATTTCAGAGTGTTGAGTTGCTGAAAGGGCGAAGTGCTGGAGAATTTTTTTATTTGCCGAGACTCTTTCTTTCGAAAAGTTGAGAGTATGTTGCTGCAATCTCGAAGTTGAAGTGTGAAGTTGTTGCAGAGCATTGAGTTGCAGAAGTTTATTGTGTGTTGAGGATTCATTTCGAAGTTGTTGAATATTGAAGTTGACAAAAGTTGAAGCTTGCTGCAGATTTTATTTATTCGAGCTGCTGAAAGTTAGTTGCTGTTGAAGTTGGGAAGAAGTCGAAGGTTGCTAAGGTTAATGGAAGTTGAGGCAAAAGATTTAATTTATTTTGTGCTGAGGAAATAACCACATTGCTGAAAGTTAGTAGTTGGCTATGATTTTCTTCGCTAGTCAGAAGTGCAGTCGTTGAAAGCTTCTTTATAAGCTCAGAGCTTTTATACAGTTTGAGGTTTGGAGTTAGATAATTATGCTGAAGAATTTTATTTTCAAAAGCTAACTCCACATCCGCAGCCGTCTCGGAGGCCATTTTATTTTATTATAAATCTACAGGCTAACTTATTATTATTCTCTTTTATTTTGTAGATGGCTGGAGCAAAGGATGTTGCTGGAACAAGCAGAGCCGTAGGCAGAGCTGCAAACACCGAAACGGCCAAGGCTAGCTCATCCCGGCAGGCAATGATTAAAAGGCTCGCCAAGTCATTTCTTCCAAAATCGGCAATTGTCTCCAAGCTGGCAGGGTTAAGTGACACCAACCTCGGGTCATTTAATCTAAATGCACTCAAGTCTAGGATGTATGGACTGGGAAGCCATCAACCATCAGTCACGGCACATAACATCATGAAGAGTGGTATCTATGCAGCCGCTGGTTTTCCACCAGCAATTCAGTGCCCGGAGCTAATTATGGAGTGTGCAAACCACTACAAGCCGGAGCATAGAACCATTGTCTCGCCGGATGGCAAATTGCTTGCCAACTTCATGCCAGATGCCATCGGAGAGGCATTTGGGATTCCTACTGCCGAAAAGATGCTCTATAGATCAAAGGAGAGGGCAGATAAAATGTACTCCACCTCCTTCGAGAGGGTTGTTGCGGTCATCAACAGAGTTTGGATGCAAAAGCCAAAGCCACCTCGCACTAGACTCCCAAAGCAGATAATTGCCGAAGATGTAAAACAGGAATACTGCGACTTGATGATGATGCTGAGCCGAGTAAATGGGAGTGCACAAGCCTACTTCTTCGAGCCATGGATGTTCTACTTCATCGAGATCATATTGGAGGGAAAGGAATGTGTTGACTGGGCAAGGATGATCAATGATAACATAGATGAGCAATTCAGGAGCCTGAGGGGGACGAAAACCTTTTACATGAGCTCGTATGTGATATATATGCTGGCAAGAATGACCAAGTATCGAGGGATTACATACAAGGAGCCAATAGGCTATGCACCTGATCAGTTCAAAATCCACGAGGCATGCACACAATTGCATCTAACTAACCCTGCCAGTTATAAACGGGCCAATGACGCATTCACAATGCATATCACGAGGACCCTTCAGCGGAGAACGCAGCAAAGAATATCCAAAGAGGCACAAGCATTGATAGAGGAATACGGGTATTGGCTCATCCAATTTCCGAAATTCACTTACATTAGGCTGCAGGGGTTCACTTCGTATCCATACCGGTTACCGAGGTACCCCACCGATCACATTATAATGCTGGAAATATCTAGGCAGTTGATCGCCTATGATAAGATTCAGAAAAAGAAGAAGAAGGGTGCACTTGACTTTCCTATTGCCATGGGAAATTCCACTGAGGTGTGTCCCTCCTTGCAGGCAGCTCGAGAGGCAGAGGATGAGCTGCAATTCTATCATCTATCGTATCACACAGGCAGACAGGATTTTGATCCGTACAGAAACATCCGAATGATACAGAACGTTGAGTACCGACACAAGGCCCACATTGAAGACTTTTGGGCAAATGCTGTTGATGAGGTTGAGATAAGGAAAAGGATGTTTTCCAGGCTTCCCCTCAAATTGATCAGGGAATGTGAGATCATTCCAGTTCCCGACCAGGTGGAAGAGGATGTCAACGTTATGCAACCCGACTATGGTTCAGTTAGGGATACTCCTGTCCCACCACCTGATTGGTCCGAGCCAGAAATCATGGACTTGGACACGCTCTCTATTCCGGTGTTGACTTTCACAAGGGCTTGGGTCGATAGACATGTATGCAGACTTAAGAGCAGATCGATCGCCCTTACTTATAGCTTGATGGGTGACCCAAGGCCGCTATCGGTGAAAAGGGGAAAACAGGTTGCTCAAACACCGGAAGCACAAGTAGAAGTACCAACCCAGCCGATACCGTTGAGGATGGAACAAGCATCACCTATGCACTCACAAACTCGGTCTTCGAGTTTGAGAGTGATTTCATTGTTTGCTGATCAGAGGGCAGGATTGGGTGAAGAGCGGGAGCTTGAGGAGGTGGATCAACCCAACATCCGAGAATCAGATAGTATAAGCGTCAGTGTATCCAGGGCTGGCCAACAAGAAGAAGAAGATGAAACAGTGGCTGACACTCGTTTCCAACAGATGTTGGACATGACATTGGAGGAAGAGGAAAACACAGAACAGGGGACCCAAGGGTCAGGAGATACACAGCTCGTGGAAGATGATGAGCCCGAGCAGAGCAGTGCAAGAAGAGAGGAAGTGCACGAGGTGGAGGCAACAGAAGAACAGCCCCTCGTCGTTTGCAATCCGCAGCAGACGGTGCCGGATTGGCTTTCAGACAGAATGAGAAGAGAACCCGAGGATGATACGGATCCGGCCATCGAGATGGAGGAGTTCCTTAGGAGGATCAGTGCGCCACCAGAAAAGAAAAGGGCCAAGAAGTTTGCAAAGATCTCGACTGATGAGTCAGGCTCTCGCACGCTTCAAGTGGTTGTTCCGAGGGAGGAGTATGATCGAGCCGAGGAGAGGCCCGAGAACTATGTGATCACCACCGTAGAGTTGGGTCGTCCTACGGGAGCCCAAATTGTCGAGGAGTTCGATAACTCTTATCAGGCGCTAAAGGATCAGTTGCTCCGCACGGAAGGGAAGTATAAGAAATTGAAGGAGGAGCACAAAACCTTGATACGATATGTGCAGAGTCTAGCACGTCCAGGTGAATCAGCAAACCCAACGGTAGAACGTCCACCAGAGCTTCCGAGGGAGTCAATTGTTGGCTTAGAGGATTTGAAGAGGATGGAAACGGAAGCAGACAAGTGGGTTAGCCATGTTCGTACTGAGACAGGGAAATTCATGGAGGACCTCGCCAATGCTTATCAGCAGGCCTCAAGTATTTTGGCACGGATGGACATGGTGGATCAGGCCTGGGGCGATACCCGCATCTATCAGACGAAGACTGTACTTCGTTTGGGGGCTTTGATGCATATACCTCCACAAACTTTGGTGGATGGAGGTGTGATTCAGGATGGTGACAGGTATGATTTCACCAGTTGGTACTCCTCGGTGGTCACAGGCCGTGGATTTCACGATGCAGCAAGGGCAGATTCAGCCAGAGTGAGGAAAGCAATGGGTAACATCTTGGAGGGAGTCCTTAATACATTAGAAGCCATATTTGCTAGAAAGTTGGCCCCAGAGGAAATAACTGCTGATGGCTTGAAAGATAAACTGGCTCCATTCTTCTCAGCTGCGAGGTCGCTTGTCCTGGATGACTTTGAGAATGTCTCCACTTTCTCTAGTATTATTCAGCATACCCAGGACGCCTTAGCGGCATGGAAGAAGTCTTACATCCGGCACGGACAGACGGTAGCGGTCTTGGAGTTCCAGCTCAACCACATTCCACCGATTTCTGCCCAGGAGGTTGAAGCGGTATTGGCCCGGTTGATCGAGTTTGCTATCCGGGAGAAGGCCAGTGGGAACGCGCTGCTTGATGAAGATCTTCTTGATGATGGTAGTGGGCATTAATTGCTCATTATGATTCCTGCAGGGGAGTGGAGAATATTCTGTGCATTCATTGCCCACTCCTCTCTGTGGCGGTTTTTAGGGCAGAAACCCTAATCAGGGCATAGGTGGCTCGATCTGAGCCCTTCATTGTAATTCAATCTGAGCCGTCCGTTGAAATGGGCTAGCTATAAAAGGGGCATCCCCCCTCATTTGTAATCTATTAGAATTAGAATCAGAGATAGATCAGAGCTAGACAGAGATAGAAAGTGATAGAAGTTAAAGTAGAGCTAGGGGTTAGCTTAGTTGGAAAGGAAAGAAAGACTTTCCCTTTGAAAGTTTTTGCAAAAGATTGTTGTGTAAGACTCTCATGATATAAAGATTTCATTGATTGGTGACTTCATTTTGTGTTGTGGGCAGTTGACGAGATCTTTTCGTCTTTCCAATTCGAATAGAGTAAAGTAAAGTAGATTTGTTTCATGCAAGTAGTTGTTAACTGTGGAATGTGGTGTTTAATTTGAGCAAGTCTTCTCTCGTCCATACCACTAGCGGACTTGCTGACGGCTGGTTCGCCTTGCGTGGTCAACTGGAGTAATAGCGCTTAACTTCGATTGTGGCTCATATGTCCATATGCATCGTTGTGATGGTATGAACATGTTGTGTCATGGTTTGAATTTTTCTCTCATCCTTTGAAGATTGCACCAACTTTGTGGAAGTTGTCCGAAGCGAGGCAAAGCAGAGTTTGGTTTGAAGATTGTCCGAATTGATTTTCACATTCCACCCTTTAGAAGTAGATTTGTAGAATCCCTATCCCTATCCCTTTTTTTAATTCAGTATTTCCCGGTTAATTTAGGAGCCAGAACAGTATTGTCAAATCTTTCATGTCCTAATTGCTTCACAAAATCGAACAACTACGTAAGTCCCCTTGGAATAATCCAACAAAACACATCAACCAACTGAGTCTATTCGCAATAAAAGGAACCTTGGAGACGAACACATGAACTTTCAAGCAATCTTAGCATGTGGGACACTTTGATCAAAAGAGAATAGAGTGACCGTTGGACAACTTTATTCTGTGTTGATGTTGTCATAAAAAACACGTCAACACAACCGTCACCTGGTACGGCCATTATTCTCCCCTGCTGGCAGATGTTGAACCCGTCTTTTGGTACAGCCTTTTTTCCACTTGTATGACACTTTGTATTTTCCTTGGTTTGATGCTTGGTACAGCCGCACTTTGTTTAGCCCGTATGGACCTCCAACACACACGTACAAATGACTTCTTCCTTAGGTGTACGACCCTCTCCACTCGTACGGATTCTAGTCGACTCAGCCGTACGGTTCCTTCCACAGCCTTCTATACGGACCTCCTAGCTAGGCATACGGCCCCTTGTCCAGAGCGTACGGAATATCTACCTGGCTGTACGGCCGCTTGCTCACCACTTCGTACTGAATTTATGTTTTGTCGTACGGTTCTTTTTCTACAGCGTACGGATCCTTCCCGGTTCAATCATACGACTAACTGCCTCCAACATACGGGTTTCCTAGTTGGGTGTACGAATTTTTGAGTCTGGCATATGGTGATCTCCTCAGTGCGGCGTATAGATTTCTGTCTTTGGCGTATGGATTTTCCTTCACTCTAGCGTACGGACCTCTGTTTGTTTGCCATATAAGCTCCTTCTATGCCTCCGTACGGACTTGTCTCCTCTTTTTGGCGTACCAATTTCTCCCTCTTCTATCGTACAACCCTTTGCTCCAACTCCTGTTTTCTCAAATAAAAAATCCTTGCTGTCTTCACTTTAAATTGAATTCCCCTTCTCAATTTAGGTCGTACATTTTTTATTTTTTTCAATATTTTAATGTCTTCTTTTATTTCTCCTTTCATCTGATTTCTTTTATTTCTTCTTTTCACTATACTCCCTCTTTTGTCCCTTAATTCTTTTAATTCTTTTAATTTTGTCTCCATCTTTTGTTCTCTTTTATTTTCCCTCTCCTCTCTCTTCAATTTTCCCATTTTATTATTTTCTCTTTTTGACGTTTTTAATATTTTCTTGCTTTTATCATCTTCTCTCTCCTGTTTATTCCTCTTACTCCGCCATCTTCCCTAACTTTTAACTTGGATGCATAATACCATTTACATGTGTGCGGAAATCGTTTATAACATTCCTCTTCACAACAAGTCCCCATGTATTGTACGTCAAACCATTTATCAAGCAAAGGGGAAGGACCAATACCTTTATAACTACCGTCGACGTACCTCTTTCCGTATTGTTGGTACCACGTAACGTCTTCTCCTTCCACCGTTGTGGGTCCGGCTGGATTGGGTATTACTTTCCAGAGTCCATCCTTTGTTGCTATCTTCCTCACCCTCGGCACTTTCCTTCTCTCTCCTCATTTGCTTGAGTACTTTTGTGTATCTGTCCACGTGTGACACAAATGTGTCCTCTATCATCACCACCGTCTTTAAACAGGGGGCCCTCTTCTTGAAGTATGCCTCCCAATGTTCATCGTCCCATTCATCCTTTTCTTTGCCATTATCCTCAAGTTGGGGTTTACTTTGTTCTCTTGTCGCTTGTTCTTCCTTTTCTTTTTGTGCTTCTTCATCCAGTTCTTTTGCCAGATACCCCTTCGGTATGCCTTCGTATGGGGCGACGTACATCCAGTGCCCACCCATTCATCGCCAAAGCGCAGGTGTCCCGAACACTACATTCGTCAGGTGCTTATGTATCTGTGGTACTACAATTCCTTTCACTTTCTTTTCTACTAGTCTCTCTTCAATGATCTGGTTCCTGCTTGATTCTGCCCAGACTCCCTCTATTGCATACCCAGGGCCTCCCAGGCCCCATTCCTGCTTCCTCGGTGTCTCCTTCTACATAGGCCAGTCCTCCTTAGTGGCGTAGCCAAGCATATTGATGGCTATTGTGTGTTTCTTCTCCTTTCTCTCCCGGTATACCTTCAGCTTCGATCCGTTCATTGCATTATGTAGGAGTGATCCATCCAAGTTCTCCAGTTTTATAGAGCCATTGTCGCATACTTCTCTGATCTTGAATGGTCCCAACCACTGTACTTTGAACTTCCTCGGCTTGATCTCATTACGGCTGTTATATTTCAAAACTAATTGCCTTGGCCGGAAATTCATTCACCGGAGGTGTTTGTCGTGCCAATGCTTCCTTCTCTGTTGCATATTCTTCGTGACCCACTGTGCCATTACTCTCCGCTCGTTTAGTTTATTGAGTTCGTACAGTCATTCTTCAAACTCTCTGTATCTCCCAACTGGTTCTCCACTACTATCCTCAAGCTTGGTACCATGTATTCCATCGCTGCTTCCTAGCCATACATCAACTGGAAAGGTGTGTGTCTTGTTGTCACCTTATACATCGTACGGTATGCCCACAAGACGGCTGGTAGCCGCTCTTCCCAATCAGCTTCCTCTACACCACACGACTTGTGAATGATTGACACTAACACCTTATTTGTAGACTCTGCTTGACCATTGGCTCGTGAGTAGTACGGGCTTGATAGGTTGTGAAATATCCGAAACTCCGTCGTCATCAGCCGAATGACGTGGTTCACAAAGTGTCCTCCCCGATCACTCGTAACCTAGATCGGAATCCCATACCATGTCACTATCTGCTCATAGATGAATTTGGTCGTGCTCTGGGTTGTGTTATCTGGCAATGCTCGTGCTTCATCCCACTTCGTGAGATATTTTGTTGCTACCACAATGTATTGGCACCGGTGTAGTTGACTCACCTTTAGTGGCCCAATAAAATCCAATCCCCATAGTTCGAACAACTCCTGTGGTTGGGATGGATATAGTGGCATAAAATCCTGCTTCAGAGGTTTTCCTACCCTCTAGCAGGTGTCACAGCCTAACACCCACTCCCGTGCGTCTATGTGCATCATTGGCCACCATAGCCCTGCCAGGAGAATTTTTCTCGCCGTAGCATTAGGGCCCATATGCCCACCAGCCAGACCCTCGTGTGCTTCCTTCAGTACCCCTAGTATTACCTCTTCTATGACACATCTTCGGAGGATCTGGTCGGACCCCTTTTTGTACAGCAAGCCATTAATTAACTGAAATGTATTGCTCTTCAATACGAGCTTCCTTCTCTCTGCCGGTGCCATTTCCCTTGGGAATGTGGATGTAAACAAGTATTCTCCAATCTTTTCGTACCATGAAGGGAGTACTGCAATCTGGAATAGGTGCGCATCCGAAAAATCTCCGTTCACTCCTTTTGCAGGTTCGCCTGACTGTATCCTTGACAACTGGTCGGCGATCATGTGGCTCTTCCCCGGCTGTACTATGATAGTAAATGTGAATTCTTGAAGCTATAGCAGCCACCTACTCACTCTTCCTTGGATTATAGGCTTATTCACCAAATACATTAGGGCTTGATGGTCCACATAGAAGGTGAACAACGTAGCCAACAAATAATGCCTGAATTTATGTACGGAGTAAACCATTCCCAGTGCTTCGCACTCTGTCGTACTATAGCTCTTCTCTGCCCTTGACAGTAGCCGACTGGCAAAAAATACTGGGTGGTCCAACCCGTGTGCTCCTACTTGTGCGAGTGTTGCTCCAATGGCGAAATTTCAAGCATCCACATGTACGAGGAACTCCTTGTTCCAATCCGGGTACACCAGTATGGGTGAACTGATTAGCCGGTCCTTCAGTTCCTTGAATGCTTTTTCTTGTTCTTCAACCCATATGAAAGGTTGTCCCTTCCTTGTCAATAAATCGAGAGGGTATGATACTTGTGCAAAGCTCTTGATGAACCTTCGATACTACCCGACATGGCCGAGAAAGGACTTTACACCTATGACATTTTCCGGAGCCTCCATCTGTACAATGACTTATTTTGTCAGGATCGGTCTTTAGCCCGGCTTTGCACAGGATATGCCCCAGTAACTTCCCTTGTGGTACCATGAACCTGCACTTCTTTGGGTTCAATGCGAGGCGTGCTACTCTGCACCTCTCCACGCATTCTCCAAGAGCCTTAAGATGGTTTTCCTTGTCACTGAAAATGGACCAGTCGTCTAGGAATGCCCTGAAGTTGCCCACTAACATCTTGTCAAATATGTGCAAAATTATTCTCTGAAACGTGGCCAATGTGTTACACAACCCAAATGGCATCCGGTTGTACGTGTACACCCCATCCTCGACCACAAAAGTTGTCTTCAACTTGTCTTCTTCGGCAATACAAATTTGGTTTTATCCGGGCAACCCGTCCAAGAACGAGTACATTTCATGCCCAGCGACCTCTTCCAGGATGGTGTCGGTGAAGGGAATTGGGAACGGATCTTTGACAGTCATTGCGTTCAAACACCTGAAGTCGACACATATCTGGATCTGTGCTGATTCTTTCTTCAAGGAGATGACAATCGGTGACACCCACTCGCTGACATCCACTTTGAAAATGATGCCCGCCTCCAACATCTTCTCGATCTCCTCTTGTACCTTTGCATCATAGTTCTTATTCATCCTATAGGGTCTCTTTCGTACGAGTTGGGCTCCTGGTATGAGGGGAATCCTATGCACGCACAGCTCCGATGGTATGCCTTTCAAATCCTTGTACGTCCAAGCGAAGGTGTCCTTGTACTCCATGAATATTTTGAATGTCGCCGCCTTCAATACGGGGTCCCAATCATCACCAACGAGGATCTCCCTAGGCTTCTCTTGTTCCCCAAGATTCACTTTTTCTAGTGTCGGTTACTTGTACTTGATGAGTTTGTCTTGTTCAAGCTTATGAGCTGGTGTCTCATCCAATTCTATCGTACCTTCCTTATACTCACCGTACTCTAGCGGGAATGTTTCACTAGCCAAGCCCTTATCTTCGCCGCATTCTCCTTTGATCTGTAGCATGTTGCAATCCGAGTGGAAAACTTCATAATCCTCCATCTGCCAATGAAATAACCCGTTCAGTGAACTGGTTTCATCTTCCAAACAACTCCCAATTTCCAGCACGCCTTCCTCGTTTGGCTCCATTATCTTCCCTTCTTCATCAACATCCGATCCTCCGTCAAACTCTGATTCTGAAGACCCCAAGTCTTCACTAACCCCCTAATTTTTTAAATCAATAATATACTTCTTCCCATGGCTCTCGATCGAGAGTTTATTCCTCTTCCAGTTATGGTTCGCCTTGGCGGCAATCAGCCATCCCCGTCCCAGTAATGCATCGTACACTTTTTTCTCTAGTGGGATGACGACAAAATTCAATAAGAACTGTTGCGTACCTATCAACACTTTTTGTGCCATTAAAGTACCGATCGGTTTGATACTATGTTGATCTATGCCAACCAATTGGAATGTCAGCCGCCAAAGTGTGGGCTTCCCGAGGCTCTTCCATGTATCTTTAAGTAGTACGTTAACTCTCGATCCTTCATCGACGATGGTATTGGAGAGTTTCATCCCCAGGATTTTCATCTATACGACAGCCAGTTTCCTCCTAACACTTATTGCAAGTAGCGTTGGATCTGTGGTCTCTCCTATCGACTCTGTGGTGTCTTCATTCGGGCCCATCTGAGTATTGTCTACCATGACATTTGTGAGTGCGTTGAGGCATGGTTTGTAGAAGGTCGATTACCTTGATTGGTACAGTTGTGTGAAGCACCTGTTGTACTATGTTATTTTCCAACTCCGACTGCAACAACGTACTAGCTGCTTTGGAAGTTCTCCGTTCATTTGCCATTGCTTCTTCTACTTCTACCCTGGCTTCTCGGAGTCTTTCTTTCTCTATACGAGGGTCCGAATAATTAGCCTTCTTCGTCTATGCCCTTGTAAGTGCCAGGACTTCTTCGTCGGCTACTTCAAGCATGTTGATGCCTTTCTACTTCGGGCAGTCAGTGTCCTTGTGATCGCCCGAACCACACCACTTGCACAGTTTCCCCCCGGCACCTTGACCGTTCTGGCATTCCCTGGCAAAGTGACCCCATTCGTTACATCTTCGGCACTGGATCATGGGCCTACCCTTGCTGTCGTACTGAACTTTGCTTCTTGGCATATTATTTCTCCGATTGTTGCGATAGCCGCCAAGGGATGTGTTGTTATTCTGAGGTTTAGGTGGTGTGGTCGGAGGGGTGGATTGTTCCCCCTGTGTGAAGAACACTTGCGAACTCCGTGTTTTCAAGTTGTACGGGCACTCCTTAACGGAGTGTCCCATAACTTGGCAGATGTCACAGAACATTTTCTTCGGACAGTTCGCCTTCGTATGGCCTTCTATTTTGCATTTCGTACACCATAGTTCAGTCGCCTCCTTGGACCCTTCTTTGTCCGCTTTAAGTTCCTTCATCATTCTCAACATGTCACGACATGGAGCTTGTATGGTTTTTGATTCATCCTCGCTCTCCCTCGCACTTTCTTCGTCATCATGCTTCTTCCCTCTAGAGGATGTCTTGTTCTCGCTTTCAATATCCATCGCACGGTTATATGCTTCAGTGTTCGAGGATGGAGGTACCACCTTCATTTTCTTCCATAGCAAGGGAAGCGAACCTTCAATAAACCATCTCTTCTTTAGGCCATTTGTTGGTTGTGACTCAAGTTTCCCCAGCAGATCCTTCAGTGTTCGGTTGTAGGTCCGCACACTCTCGTGCTTCCCTTTCTTGGTGTTATAAATCTCTGCCACAATTTCGCTGTCGTCCCTCAAAAGTCTGAATTCATCTTGAAATGCCTGCTTCAGTAACCTCCACGAAGCTTTCTGTGTTTGGTCCAACTCTGAGTACCAGTCAATGGCACTATCTCTAAGTGTCGCCGGAAAGGCTTTCAACCAATGATCCGGGTCATCTTCTCCACTTGCTATCCAGATTGTCTCGCATGTTTTGCAATGTCGAACTGGATCCTCTGACCCATTCCTCGTAAACTTCGGCAGCTTCTGCCGCTCTAGAGTCACCATCCTTCCCTGCTGTCCTCCTTGTGTATTGGACCCGACTGGACCGGTTCCCCCATTACGTTCCGGTGCATCACTTGCACTCTCGGCCACGTACGAGTCGCTCTCCCGTCCTCCGTCAACATCCTCTACACCTTGAGTTTCCTGGGTTCCACTCCGGTGCTCCCGCTGCCAAGGGGTCTTGGGCTTGGATCTCCCTATCGTTAGCCCTTCGTCGTCGTCCGATATGGACAACTCTCGAATGTGTTGGATGTTATTCTCAAGTTCTCCACTCAATTCATCTTCATTTTCTCGGCTTTTATATTTTTCTAGGTACGGGGTGATGAAGGGTTCCTTGTCCCTCCCTTCCACAAAACTCTGATGTGCTCTACTGATAGATTGATCTATCTTCTCAAGATTAGCATTTTTTCTTTTTATACTCTGATTTATCTCAATTAAATCTTCATTCAACTCCTTATCAACTTGTCTTAATCTTCGCCGCCAGTTTTCTTGCTCCTATACTCTCAATGATCGCCCAACTCTTTCCTCCTCCGCTTCGTGCCCGAATGGTATAAGGTTCTTGTCTTTGTTCGGTCGTACGAGCATTACAGGTCTTTCACGCGATCATTGTTGGTTGCCAAGGGTACGTCTCCAGCTAGTATCTTGTTCCTCCTCTTCTCATTTGGTTCATTCTTCGTACCGCTACAAGATTTGTTGCCTTCAGCGTTCTTGATCCTCCTCCGCCCGAAAGTCTTGTAGGATGATTGAATGGCGGGCCAATAATCTTGGCATGCAGTGGAGAAGGTGATCAACTTTGTCGTTCACTTCCAATTGATCCCAAATAACTGCCTCAAGGATTTCTCGCTTGAGGGCTGTTGTACCCAAACCAAATTTTTTGCTTCATTAAGGCATTTTGCTTAAAATGGTAAACCTCGTAAAAGTGGGGTCAAAACTCAATTTTTGGGCAAATAAAGTATGGGCTTTTAGTCAGTGTGATGCCAGGAAGATACTGGCAAAATTTGGAAATTTTGAAAATTAGGGTTTCCGAACTCTATTTTTAGGTCAAAACCCTAAAAAATAGGAACTTGTCAGAATTGGCTGAAATTAATTTTGATTGGCTTATTTCACATCACAATCACAGTGGTGAAGTTAGTTTCAATTAAAAGTCAGTTTAAGCCTGATGGGTAGTTTTCACTTTTTTAGGAGAAAAGTTAGGATCTTTGAGGTTGTCAATGGCAGTTGGCCAGTATCAGGTATCAAAATCTAAGCCTGAAACTCAAGGAAGAACGTTCTAGGGTGAAAGATGTTGAGAAATGTGCTTTTTAACGGAGGGGATTTTCAGATTGGCAAAAAGTGCTAAAATATTTTGTCTGGAAACTTTTCATTATGTAACATGGGAGATACTTGCGCAATCAACGTGCAAATCAACTTTACAGTGTTCGTACATGTGAAAATGATGAAGTATAGTCATACACACACCTTGACAGTCATAGTACTTTGACAGGCTCAACCTCAGCAGTGAATACAGTGTTTTCAAAGTACGAAATGGATGAAAATCATGAAGTTCAGAGCAAATTTGCACCCCTGTAGGTCAGGGGTGCCCTTCCATTTGAAGGTCAAGAAGCAGTTGCTTTGGATTGCGAGTACACTCGTTCTCTTTTGTTTTCAGACAGTTTTCTGACTAGCTATGGAGAAAGATCATCAGTAATGCAGAACTCTGGCAGACGAAGGCGAAAGCGGAGGTTACGAAGGGTGTACACATCATGGAGACAATCTAGAAATGCAGATCTACAACCCTGTAGCCCAAGGGCGCCCTTCTTTTTGAAGGCCAAGATCTGAATGCATGTGTTCATTGTTGGTTTCAGTCTTTGCAGAATCAGTCTGGCTTTTCAACGAGCTATCAAGCAGAGGCATACCTAGTGTATAACTCTGGTTATCAGTGTCAGAAGTAGAAACTGCAAGCAAGATACATGTCAACAAAGATTGCCAGTTGATGGTTTAAAGCGCCCCTGTAGCTCAGGGGCACCCTTGAATATGACTACTTAGATGAATGAATTTATAGTGGAGGTCTTCCTGAGATCTTTTCCAGCTCAGTCCAACTTTGCAACGCAGCAGTTTGCGAGGAGATCTGACATTTTGAGTGACCATGACAGAGGTTCTACCGAGCACGTAAAACAGAGGATGGTGAAACGTAGCTACATACAACTGCATATCTGTAGGCTAGGGGCGCCCAGCCTTTAGGCCTGCTAGATGGGGTTATTTGCTTGCGCAGTCTTCACAAGACTTGTGTGCAATTACTCCAGCCATTCAACGAGTTCAACTGTCAGCTTCCGGGATTTGGCGAGTGCTCGTACATGTGAGGTCAAGACGCTGATACTGAAAGTGAAGGTGATTGAAAGTTTTAAAAATGGCTGTGTGGTGAATACCAATCTTCTTGAAAAAGGCGCCCTTCTCTTTGAGGCCTTAGAAGGAGTTTTATGGCTTCGTTGTCTCCAAAGACATCTCTTGTAAGTTGAATCAATTGTGCAGAGAGACAGTCGACGCGTGAATCGGAGCATTCCAGCTCCCGGTATCAGGGGTCAAAGAATGGTGTTCAGATGAAAGTCACACTTTTGTCAAAATGGTATTTGTGCTATCACAGACCAGGGGCGCCCATCCTTTTGGGGTTCTCGATACAATTTTCAAATACCTTACATATAGTCATTAGATGCAGAGTACTTCCAGTCACGTAATGGATCTATTATTCACTCAGCAGGGTTCATCGTTCACCGTCAGCGGCAATTTGAAGCATCAGAAAGCAATACGGAGAAATGGCTAAGTCTGGAATCAGTGCTTCAATTTAATCAAAGGCGCCTAATTTTCCAAGGTGTCAGATGTTGATTTTAGCAGTTGTGGCTCCCAGCAGACATTTCATCCGTGTCATGCAGGCTTCGTGATGGATATCTCAAATCAGTCGCAGGATCATTCGGTTACCTGGAAATCAGAGTTGAACATGGTCAGATGTAACTTTGCAGTCAGCTATAAAATAGGAGATACTCAAAAATCTCAAAACTCTTGCAAATGGACACCTAGAAGGTCAAAATTCGGCTTTCTGGAATCAGTGAAGTTTACTTAGCACATCTAGATGCTATTTTTGCATGCAGGGCATTAAAAAGTGACAAATTTCTTCAAAGAAGCTAAATATGGCGCCTCTTTTTTAAATTTGCATGTTTTAGAATTAAAATATTATTTTTAGTCTGAGACTTAGAGTCAGTGGCAGTTTAGCTAGTGAGGGGCCAATCGAATTCTTTCATAGTTAGGGTTTCAGCATGCATGCATGATGGTACGAATTTGTTTATTTAACCAAGCATGGCGCCTTTTCTCATTCACACAGCTTACAGAGTTCGAACATCTTCAAGAGATTGGCGAATTTTCATCAGACAAGCGAGTTTGAAGGCAATAGAAATATTCTTTTGCAACTACAGATTCAGATTTAGCATCAAATTCAAGGCAGAGTGGCGATTTTGAAAGAGGAAGACAAAAACAATTAATAATAATAAAAAACGTCTTTTTCTCTTCTAGATTTCTTCCATCTTCTCGTCTAGATTCTCTCACATGTTCAAAGAATAGGCAAATTTTGGCAAAACAAAGTATCTGGATTGATTCAGAAGAGCTTTCTCAACAAAACCCATGTGTCAGAATTTTTCAGGAAAATTTGTTCCAGAACATCTGTTCTCGAAGCTTTAATTTTCTCAACCAAAATTCCTTTGCATGTCTAAGTAAAGGTTAAATTGTTACATTTCTGACGTTCTGGGTTGTCTTAGAATCACTTTCTGGACAAAACCCATATCTCAGAATTTTCAATAAAAATTCTCATCCAACAAGCTATTTTTAGCCTCAGCAGGCTATTTTTAGCTTTCTAGAAAAGTTGTCAGAATATAGCCGTGTTCACAGTCAACAGGCGAGTTTTTCATAATGCAGTTCACACAGCTCGATTTCAAGACCAAGTCAGTGTTGACTCATGACTTCATCGGAACAGTTGATTCGAATCTACATAAGGTGCTTCGAGAAGTAGTTTTGGATCCACTCAAGATCAAAGATTCGATAATCAAGAACATTCAGTAGTCCAGGTTACTTGAGGCCGCTTCCATACCTATCTCAGTTCATTGCGTAGAGTTTGTAATGTCTTGCATTAAGCATTGCAATTTTGTTGCACGGGAGATACAGTCAGTAGATGGGCGTGTCATATGCAATCTCAAACCCCTCGACATCGAGCGAAGTCTGGGTATACCTCAACATCCAGATGGGTTGGTCATTACCATGAATCAGAGCGAACAAGCATTCAATGCTGAATTGGATAAGTGTCAAAGCGTGAAAAATGTGAGAAGCGTCAAGCTTAGAAGAAACAGTGGCCATCACTTCAGTTACAGAGCCACCAGAGTTACCAATTAGTGAAGTGCCAGTTTAAGTGTGCGGGGATTTCCAGGTTGGCTTGAGTTGCTGACAAGTAGTGAATTAACAGTTGAGACATGTGACGACCTTCAAATGATGATGCAGTCAATAGCCTCGTGGAGGGGTTAATTGCCCGAGATCAGGGCCAGTGAACTTCAGTTCAAGGCGTCCCACCTTTTCCAAGATAGACATTAGACACAGGAGTTAAGCTCGGTGCCTCTTTCCGAGTTAACTTCTTGTTACACATTGCATGCCATGTCTTTCTTGGAAACATCTACATACACTTGGAGTTTAGATTAGGTTTTCGCGTTAACTGATGATAGTATTCCAGTTAACTTGCTTTCAATAAGGAGGTGCATGCTTGCACATTGTCCATTTAGATTAGATATTTCAGTTAACTAATGATAGTTTGCCAATTAACAGTTTAGTTTCATTCAATTAGGTTTAGAGAATAAGATCTTGCATGTACTATAGGACTGTAGTTGACTCAAGGTGATTTTAGGGTTGCCTACACCTTTGATGTCTATAAATAAGAGCTTTCAGCTTATTTGTAATTTTATTTTCCTTGTGATAGAGAATTGCTACGCTGTCGGCAACATGCCTATTCTCAAGATTGGTTCACCCTTGTAAATTAGAACTTTTGCTTGATAGCATACATGTTGCGCCTACCTTGCCTGTAGTATTGCTATTATTGTATCTGTTCAAAAACTTTTACAGGAGATTAATATATGTTGTGCCCACCTTGCTTGTAATATTGTCTTTTTGGATTTGTTCATGAGCGTTTGTTTTGATAATGAATTGTTATGCCACTCGGGTTCCATGCAATTATTATGATGAATGCTTGCCTTAGTTAGATATAGTGGCTAGTTCGATCGTAAATTGTACGCGTCTCGCCTATGCAATTTACTGTCCTAGTTGGCTATCTTTTATGTTTTGTTATCAATAAGCCTATTCGAATTGAGCAAATAGTTGTGCCCACCTTGCCTTCATGTTGAGAATTCGTACTTAAAGCTTATCGTATGATGTGTGTGATAATAAGCTTATTCAGCCGAGCAAATAGTTGTGCCCACCTTCCCTTCACGTTGCAAATTTGTACCCAGCTTATCGTGTAAAAACCATTCCCGCTCCATTTCCTCACGCTCTGTTTTCTTGAGGGAATTGGATGAATTTAAAGAAGTTAGCTTAGTTGTAGTTAGATGATCTGCGAAACCAGAAGATACTTAGCTGCAATGTTCTAGGTTTTCTTAACCTTGTGCCTCTACCAGTTGAGAAAAAAAAGATAGGATTTAGTTTACTTTTCTATTCCATGCATTCCAGCACAACGAGGGAGCTTCCCCTCCTAATTTGAAGAGCACTCATTACGTAGTGTGCATAGTTGTCCGTACAAACTCACACTCCAAAGGTGTTAGTTCTTACGCCAACAAGGGCTTCCCTTCATACGTGATCTCTTAGAGATATGTTCCAGATATTTATCAAATCCCGTGTCAAGTCGTCCTCTCTTTCTTCATTCGTCTCTACGGGCTCCTCTACTGATCGGCCCATTATGATGCCATTATACGAGTGCTTCCCTGGTCCGCTTAGGCAACGACGCCAAATGTTTACCTCATTGAGTATAGTTCAACGTACTACGTACTACTGAAGTAAACTGAATATGTGCAGAACATGGAACATAATGATAAAATATACAACATAATATGATTGAATCATGAAACACTTCTATTCATTTCCAGCAAATATCAACATGTATAATTTGACTGTCACAATATCATTAAATCCACACATAACCCCATCCGACTACATGATCCCAGTACATATAGCGCTCGGCGGTGGTTGAGTAACCAACCGTCATGCCGCTTCATAACCATAACTGCCCACTAATCAGGAATTAGTTACATGCCATTAATTATACTTATTCCCACTACGACTAAGGTTTTATTATCAAAGCAACCGACCGACTACTCTAAGACCGACTACGCTAAGGCCTTATGTCGGCTTACATCATAAGCAATTGTTGTTGCTATCATACAAACTGAAATGCCCTTAATTTTAACTGCTATTACAAACTGAAATACATTTAAATTCCGACCTGGAAACTCCATGCACCACAAGGTATTTGTTGTTGTCACTTTGAAGGTACTACGACCTGTAGAAGTCAGCTACAACTCATGTACAGGCAGATGATATGAATATGCAATAGATTACCCCCAAGATTCATGCCCAGCAGGCTGTAGAGGCAGTCACAACAGTAGTAAAAGCAAGGAATATCTGCAGCAAAAATGACAATGGATTTTTGAACTGTCTTGCCCCTCTAAGGCACCCACGACCCTCAACAATAGTTCACATGGAAGCCACAGATTGAAGCACCCCTTTTATGCAAGTGCAAATTCCACGTAGGGCATATTGGCAATCAAGCATTGCATGAAATTGAATACACATGTTCAGGCTAGGTATAACAACAAGACTTTGCTCAGTTCAATAAACCTCCTTAAAACCCACGCACAATTCAATGGAGCCAATCTTTATAACATCGGTGTGAATATCTTGAAACCCTGCGCCCAGATTGAAAACCTTCAATATATTCTCCAGCTATAAAATGCCAATAATGGGTCGACTAGCAAATATGAAGATTGAAACCTCAGAATTTGCAATGTTATCAACTCTCCAAACTGAATTAAATATTGGATTATAATCACCAGGCAAACCCCTAAATCCTTAATGTGAATCTTCTAAACAATCTTTAAAGCACAATGCACAACCTCTGAATGAAGTTGTCTACAAGCTGGCTTAGGAGATCTTACACTCCTACACCAAGTTGTTCTTCCTGAGTATTTTCGTCCTCAAAAAGCTTGAGATTTTCAGACTCTCTATTCTTCCTACCAACCCTTATCAAAGTATTCTTCTTCAACATGAATGTGCAAAATGAGCTTTCAATGCCCTTTTATATTTTTCCCAAACTCCACGCCCAAATTGCATTTGAATTACATTTCATTTAATTTCATTTTCCACCTTATACCTCCATTAAGATGGTGCCCACTTTATAATATATCAATATTATTTAAAACCCCCTTATAACTCCTTAATTATAAAGCCACTTTAATTAAAACTCCCTTTTAGCTTTGAAAAGGGCTTTTTAATTAAAATAATCATAATTTGACACGCAAGGCCCTTGTTTTATGCATCCATGATTTAAAGCATTTCATCCCGGTTTTAATGAGCTATAACACTAAGATGCTTTAAAAATATTTTAAATAAT
Organism: Sequoiadendron giganteum; assembly: GCA_007115665.2. NCBI lineage: Eukaryota > Viridiplantae > Streptophyta > Pinopsida > Cupressales > Cupressaceae > Sequoiadendron > Sequoiadendron giganteum. Next base: position 1,445,468 of record CM021108.1, on the reverse strand, counting down.
ATTTAGCGACCTTAGTAAAATAATTAAAATAGAGCCATTAATGCACCCATTTACGAAAACTGTCAGAATGCATCAGAATTGGAATCTGACTGCACCGGAGTGATTCTGATGAAGAATAATGATAATTGAAGTCGATCGGGTGAATTATTATAAATAGATGCTCTCTCCAAGAATCTTGGAGAGCACCCCAGAAGCCGAAAATCACCCCAGAAAGTGGCATATGAATCCTCCAAACCTTTTGAACTCATCGGAATCATCAAATAACTCCTCTAATCATGTTCACACACATCCAGAAGGTCAACACCAACTGTACTACAAGGGAACCCAAAAATGGGGACATTATAGTGATGTATGTTAATTAATTTTTAAAATTAATAATATATATTAATATTAACTTATGTTATAATTTTTTTATAATTTTATAATATTATACATAAACTTTATTAATATTATGTATAAGGCTTATGAATATAATTATATGTTAAAAATATGTATATGTGTCTAATATTCTTGATTTTAAGCTATAAATATGTATATATTTATGATTGTAATATATTTTTATATTGACAAACCCAAAATGAACCCAACCCAAAAAAAAAAATTGGTCGAATCCACAAACCAAACTGATGAACCCAAACCCAAACCACTACCAAGACCGGTAGCATAGTTTAAAGCTTTACAAGATATTGCTTTGTAATACCATATGATACTTTGGCTAGTTTGTTTTTCCTGCACATGGTTTTGGTCCTGCCTATGTAGCATGCTAGGACCGGTAGCATAGTTTAAAGCTTTACAAGCTACTACTTTGTAATATTATATGATACTTTGGCTAGTTTGTTTTTCCTGCACATGGTTTTGGTCCTGCCTATGTAGCATGCTAGACTTTTGTATCTTTTCTTTTTTTCTATATCACATTTGAAATTTTGTCAAAAAATACTATAAGCATATACTAATAAGTTATTTCAAAGGTCTTCTAAATTTGTTCATAATAAAAATATCAGTTGCAAAAGTATCATAATAGGTTAACAAATTGTAGATATACTAAAATACTATATACTCTACCATAAAACCTATCTATCTACAGCAAGCATAGACAATTAATCAGACACTAATGCAGACTTAATTCCAAACAAAAAATTATATTCATTTAGCAGAAGAGAAAATTGGAATACCAAAACAAACGTGAGAAGGGGGAATCGAATCCTGATACTCATGAACCTCCAATCTTCACCAACATCTTGGGGACTGCGAAAAGGTTGACCTTTTCCTCAATTCAAGAGCTGCAATGTAAAATCTATATCTTCATCCCAAATATTCTTTCTAATGTAATTCTAATGTCCTATCTCAGAGCTGCTCAAAGACTATGCTCCTTTTCTCCCTTGGCTTCTCCTATCTGTTTCCCAAATGATGTGCCCACATGTTGACTAGAACATGAATTCTTCTAGACCACAGGGGATATTTCAAATCATGTCATCCCAAAAGAAACTCAGGGACCAAGACGCCTTTATGATAGGAGAAAACTCCTTCCTCAGACACAAAATCTATTCCCCTAAATTACATAAGGATGGAACCACTTCCACTTGGCCATTCAGCTCAAATGCAGAGCGGTTACCATTGACTTTGAGAAGATTACCAGGGAGAAGAACGGTCAGTCAAATGGAAAGTATTTATAAGGTGGGATCTGACTATGGAGGGAAAAGCAGCTGCTATCAAGAGCATGTTTGGTCAAAGAGAAGCACAAATCTCTCAGTTTGTCGAAAATCAGGCTAGAGGATCATCATTTTTCGTAAGGAACTTAAAAGCCAGTTGGATATAACTGCAAGCCAAGCATAAGGAGATTATGGAGACACTAGATAAACTTGGACATCAGATCAATACACTGCAGTTGGATCACTCTGATGCTATGAATGTAATTATCAAGGTAGACAATTGGGTTAGACCCAGCAAATTCTAAATTTCTTGCAGTTTATTGTGTGCCTCGATTTTGAACTTCCATGGTAGTTTTTTGGCCATCTTTGTAATGTCCCCATTTTCAGGTTCCCTTGTAGTGTAGTTGGCACTGACCTTGTGGATATTTGTCAACGTGATCAGAGGAGTTATTTGATGATTCCCATGAGCTCAAGAGGTCTAGAGGACTCATATGCCACTTTCCAAGGTGATTTATGGCTTCTAGTGTGCTCTCTAAGAATCTTGGAGAGGGTGTCTATTTATAGTAAGTTACCCAGTTGACTACGTTTATCATTATCCTTCATCAAGATCACTCCAATGCAGTCAATTTTTGAATCTGATGCATTCAAGTAGTTTCCACAAAATGGTGTACTAATGGCTTTATTTCAATTATTTTACTAAGGTCACTAAATATTATTTAAAATATTTTAAAAGAACCTTAGTGCTATAGCTCATCGAAACTAGGATGAAATGTTTTAAATCATGGATGCATAAAACAGGCACTTGCGTGTCAAATTATGATTATTTTAATTAAAAAGTCATTTTCAAAGCTAAAATGGAGTTTTAATTAAAAAGTGAATTTTAAAAATATAAGTTTGGAGAGTTTGGTAGAAAAAAGTATAAAAAAGCATTTGAGGGGCTCATTTGGATTATGAAGATTATCATATTTTCCTCTAATGAAACCCTCGTGATTTTGGGAGATTGAACTTGGTTCATATCAGCCTTCTTGAGGACAAAAACCCTCTTGGGGGAGAATAGTTGTGGTGGTGAAAGATCCATCTAGGTTATTATATTGTGACTAATTTAGAGTTATAGTTTGGGCAGGAAAGGAATTACTGGTGGAATCATACAGATTTCACATAGAGCTGAATGTTGCTGGTAGTCTCATTGCAAGGATTGTGCTTGAGCTTATTGACATAGTTGCAGGATTGTCACAGAGAGATTTTCCAAGGCAAATATCAAGTTTATTTGAATGATAATTCCACAAAGATATCTGAGCATATTTTGGAGAGCTAAGTGCAGAAATTGGGAGTGTTTTGAAGTGGTCTGCCATTTTGCAGGCTGTACATTCTGGTACAGCAGGACGTGGAACATTTGGAGGTCAGACACATAGGGTGTTAAATTTCCTTGAGTGTATTTGGAGGCATTTCATATTGGACTATTTAAGATTGATACTTTGGAGTGGAACAACTAGGGTTTGGATGGTTTGTTGGCACATTTCATGAGCTTCAGTTTGCTGTTGTAATAAATTTTCAGACCTGTGCGTGAAATCAGAAAATGGGTATGTGTCGTTTGCCCTTTTGATGTGATTTACTCATATGGGTATTTTGTAATATTGTTATAAATGTTGTTCACCCTCCTAGGTATTGGTAAATCTTGTCATATGTTGTTATACAAGCTTTGTATCAGACCTGCAAACTCAATACAGCTTATGGGTATGTCAAAAACACGATCATTGAGTGTTTGGCTCAACTGGGTATTTGAGATATTTCATATTATCTTATTTCAATATATTCAGCATTCTACCAACTCTATAATGCAATACCAGATTGTGGGTATCATTTTTGAGTTGAAATGTGAGTGATATGGTATGTAATATCTGCTGTCCTATTTGATTGTTTCACCAAACCAAAAGAAAAATCAGGGTGGGACATTACAATCTTGAATCTAAACTTCCATGGCAATTTTTTGTCCAGCTTGAATCTGAATTTCCATGGTAGTCTTGTACGCATCTCTTGCCTCTCTAGGTAAGTTGTTTAAATATGAGGCATGAGTGCCCATGGTAGTAATTCATCGTAGACCTCCCCAAGATATTACTAGCAGTTGTTTTTTGCTCAATTGTCAAGGGGTTTCAAATTCTACATTGTATTTAAGGAATCCAGTTCTCATTACTTCGGTGAAATTTTTGTCCTGTAGTGGCCACCTCCTTTAGCCCTAGTAACATGTACCACATTCATGAGCTTAGATATAGATTCCTTTAAAAGATGAAAAGAAAAAAAATTCTATTTGCAAATATTGTAAGGTTGTGTATATATCATGACTCCTATACTTATGTTTTCCAGACTAGCAACTCTAAGGATTTGGGAATAACCTGAGTTAAATTGTTTCTAAAAAGTTTATGCAGAAAAAATTTTCTTCAATATATATTGCATTGATAGATTTATTTATTTTAAAAAGAGATAGTTTCTAGTAATCAAATTAAATATTTTGAATGCAATGCACAAAAATTCTTTATTATATCACATCTAATAAATAAGAATTGTTGTTTCTCCTATGGTTCCAATACCAGTTAAGAAAAACATTTTTGAGATTCTTACAAAGTTTTCAGCTTGGATAATACGTTTATGCCTTCCGGAATGTTTCCAGTGATATTGTTGTTCCTCAGAACTCTGCAACATGCCTAGATATAATAAGTCACTCAGAACAGTAAAAATCAAGTAAAAAAACATTAGAAATAGCATGCATACTTCAGAAAAGAAAGATCATCAAGGATGTTCTTCTGCTTACAATGTCCTCAGGTTCTTTAATTTCAGTATGAACTCCAAGGAGTTCCCACCTTGTGCTATATCACTTATCCTCCTGTTAACGCATGAATTGTGAATATGATGACTGAATAGTTAATTACTAATCAACGTATATATGTGATACAGATGCACATATGAGATGAGAATTTATAGGTGCAAACACAAAGGAGAGGATTACAAAGCAAATGTGGTTTTACTAGAGACTGGTACCATTTATCTTATGATGATGGATCACAAAATGTGATCTGAAATGTTGATGCAAAATTGAAAACACAATCTTTTCCTGAAGCTCTTCAGTTTAAACTTTAATCTAATGGACTTTGAAAACCTGATATGTATTACCATTTATCTTGCTTTCAATTTTTGGAGAATAGTAAAACTAGGAGTTTTGTTTTACAGAAAGAAGATACGAGAGCATGACAATACTTACAAATCTTCTAGTTTAGTTAACTGTGATATGTTTGAAGGAATTGGTCCCTGCAAAGAAGTTCCTTGAAGTATCCTGTAATAGAATCATTTCACATACCCATTTATCACCTACTATGATAGATTCTACAGAAATGAGAATAGTCACATTTGTATGTCTATATTATTTCATTTGATGTCATCATCCTCAGATAAAGGATAGAAAGATCATCCAAACCAGCTTGAAATTCATAGATTATCTCACAATTTTGTAAGGTTGGTCATGTTCCCAATATTACTTGGTATTGTCCCATTCAAACCATTGCTAGATGCCCAACTGTAACCAACATGAAAAGCAAGATTCTTTAGACAGTGGAAACTATTTGTTTTTTATGATATTTTAACTAGATTTTTTATAGAGGATGATAGCTACTTACAATTCTGTCAGTTCCTTTAAATTGACATATGTTTCAGGTATCGGCCCAATAAATCGGTTAGAAGATATATGCCTGTAAATGAAAGGATAGCAATAATTATGTTAACCAAAATGATTTCACCTCATTATCCTAGAGCCGCTGTTTGCAGATTAGAGGAAAATAAATAAATCATCAATGTCGGTGCTGCATTAAATAACAGGTATGCATATTGATAGGGGTTGATAAATACATGTGAAAAGTTGATAGACACATACATTGTCTGTAGCATTGTCAAGTTATCGATCTCTAGGGGAAGTTTACCAGAAAGATTGTTGGTATGCAGCAACCTAGAAAACGACAGAAAATTTGATCATTCAAAATTTCTTTCATACTATGATTGGAGATGAAACAGCATACACTGATCTGATTACCAGATTTACATTTTCAAATGCAACAAAGTGAGTGTGTATATGTGTGTGAATTTTAGAAAGAGAGAGAGAGTTACAGTTTCTCCAAATTTGCAAGATGTCCAAGCTCCTTTGGAATAGGACCAGACAAAAGATTTCTTGAAAGACTCCTGTAGTACAGAATTTCAATCACAACTTTAACAAACAGACATCCCTGGTCTAATGAAATTTGCTCCTGAGGTGGCCATGATTCTAAATTATTTCCCTAATAGTTAAACATTCAAAAGCCTTTCATTGTGCAATACAATGCTATAAATGTCAAGGGAAACCAGAATGAATGTAATGGCAAGAGAATAACAAATAAACTATAACAAAGGGTACTTACAGAAATTTCAAGGACTTCAAGGAGCCCAATTGTGAAGGAATTGGACCAGTTAGATAGTTGTCTGTGAGAATACTGTTACAAACACCACTGTCAATACTTACATGGGAATAATCTCAAATGCAAACCCTAAGACTGGAGTGGAATAATCTATGCTGCAAGAGATCAAGTAGGAAAATTAGCATATAGTTTCAGAGAAATTATAAATATTTTGTGCATATGGGACTGTCACAGCTCAAATATTTTATATCTCATTTTGGCAGATTAACTGCACAGATTATTTGATACCGAAATCACTCCTTCATCAACCCATCTCTTATAAGCTTGAATGGTTCAATTGGTAATCATTGCATATGCTGATGCTCAGAGTGGGGAAGAGGTAGAATTGAATAAATGTAAAGGTAAGGTAGTATCCTTAGGCCATCGTCATCACCAAGTGGGACATGAATTTGGTTATGAGATCCTCATTACACAAGCATTCCACAAGGGGATTGTTTATCTATTTAGCTTAGCTCATTTTGAGGTGTACAACCCTACCCCTCCTGATTTAAACATGTGAATTGCTTTATGGAGTACACATGTCTTCATCATCAAAAAGACTCGAACTGTACTAGTAGAATGAACCTTCAAGTAGCTTTAATCACTTCTTTAAAATTGCTATTTCTGACTCACTGCTCATGAGAGACGGGTCAAAACCAAAATGACTCCCATATCAAATACTCTAGGCAGGAAATCCAAAAAAATGATTTATAAAAACTGTTTTAGCAAATATAGAGTAAAAGAATTTGAGATCGACTCAGAAATGGGGTTGGATTGAACTCTAACGTTGAGGTTACAGGTTCAAACATGGAGGAGGTGGGGTTGTACACCTCATTTAAACAATATATAAAATAATTGAAAGCAATCCCTTGTTGAATGTTTGCAGAAGGGTATGTCATTTACCAACTTGGGCTGTGGCTTCACGATGACCTAAAAAATACCCTTACCTCTGTACCTTTCTATTATAATTGATATATCAGAAGTATAATTAGTATTACTCACAGGCTCTGAAGATATGACAGATTTTCTAGCTGTGGGGGAAGCGTTCCAGTGAGATTGAGGCTCACAAGTGTTCTGCAACAAAAGAATCGAACCCTAAGAATCCATTCTATTACTTCAAAACAAAATTGCATTCCCCGTTCATAAAGTAACTTAATAACAACAAACGTACATGTTGATAACATGACAAACAGTCTGATTTTGGTAAACACAATCACAACCCAATTCATTTGTAATGTTTCCTGCACAGGGATCCACAGTGAAGTTCCAATCTCCTTTACCCAGTGTCTTTCCAATTGTGATGAGTGCCTCAACTGTTAGTTACACCCACCAAAAAAATTAAAAAATTAGTAGTTAGAATTAAAGAATTTTACTCCAGCTAAGTGCAGGGAATTGCAGGGAGACTATGAATTTGCTGTGTACTTTCATTCTTGGGTGTCGTTGCTGCCTCAGCTTGTCCAAAGAGACAATCCAGAAAAGCGGTGCAGAGGATAAGTGAGATGGTGCACTTAAAACAGGAAGCCATAAGCCGAGCTTGCAGAAAAAACCATATGAGGAAATCAATCGTCAGCTATGGTGAGGAATTGTCTCGCACTGAAAATTTTACGTTTATGTGATTTAAAGTCGTGTCTCATTTTCAGGGCAGAGGTTGTGAGCCCACCGACATACATTAGAGGAGTGCATCCTGTATTGTCTATCTTTAATTAATAAATACAGTCAAATACAGTCAAATGTGCATTCTGAACTGCTGAATATCCAAATCAATGATGTGAACTGGAACAGGAATTGTCGAAGAAAATATAATAATAAAAATTGAAGATTGTTATTTGTCTGTTATGGCACTTGCTTTAGTTGCTGATGGAGTTTAATTTTTGAACGCCAGTTGACCTGGTATGCCAACCTGGCACTGACAATGTTGAGAGATGGTTTATTGAAGGCTGGTGATAGACAAAGTATGCGGGGCCGGCCGGAGGATTTGATTGCATTTATAGACTACGTGTATTTTATCTCTTCTAATTTGGTTTTAGATGATATGAGGTAGATTACTTTGGAGAAAGCTAACTCCTAGACAAAACGCATCTATGTATGAATGAATGCTTTTAATTACGTTTACGAGCCCAGTCAATTTATGGGACCCAGGAAACAGATCTGAAACCCTTTTTTTGCAATAAACGGAGCAGCCGCCAACCCCACCAACCACTCCTTGTAGCCCTTTAACTCTTTGTTGATTTTGTTTCTTTTGCTATGTATTTTGATCACATAACTTGTTGTTTCAGCAATCTTTTCCTCTTCAAACAAGGCCTCTAATGATTTGACTTTAAACATATCTGAGTAATTGCACCTAATGTCCTCGTAAGCCTTACACTGCATGACGTAGTGTCACTCTGTTTCCACTAAACTTGAAGAGTAGAAACAACAAATCCTATCTACCCATGCATCCTTGGATATTTTCCATCTTCCCGATTCACACCTCAAACGGTGAGAGCTAGTTCTTAACTAGGCTATCAACATTTTAGCCTTCCAATTTATATCTGCCCCCACGTAATATTTTTGCATGTGATCACAAGTGGGGTTAAAATGCAAAACATAGTGCTCTCTTTTTCGAGCAAGTTGTTTTGACCACATGATATGTTTGACTTTCTCTTTTACATACCTTTTAATTTCTACATTTGTGTTTGAACACTCTTGCATGCTTATCCCCCATTTTCCCATCCACTTGACATTTTGCCTCATCCACGTGCTCTTCCTTTTAATTAAGTTTTCTTCCACCACAATTTTGAGCCATCAATGTTCCCCTATATTCTCAATTCTCTTCAAATTGAAAGGAAAAGAAGAGGTGCAAAATACACTTTCCCAACGCTAAAACCTCAGAGGAGAAGTGCAAAGACCAACTTTTAAACTTTTTTAACTTCTAAGATGAACAAACACAACATAACAGGAAACCAAAAAAACACATACACAGAAATAACACCAAATTTACCTGGGAAAACCCTTTTGGGAAAAAAACCCACCACACCAAGAGAAGACACTTTGTATTACAGTAAACAAAATTACATACAAAACTCACAGTCCTCACTCTCTGATAGTTAGCTCACAACATCATACTTGAGTTTTCATGCACTCACTGTTACAATGTTTTTTCTGCATACAATGAATACAAACTCACCACCCTAAGACCTTCTATTGTTCATTGTCACTATCGACTGTTACAAAGTCTCATATTTAACAACCAATTAGGGTGCATTTAATTTACATCCTTCACTGACACACCAAATCGATCTCGGATCAGATCGCCCTACAATTGTGCATCGGGCCGCCCCAACAATTAATTTTGTTGCAGAGAAAATTACTTAAATCGGGCTCTGACATCAGCCAAAACCAATCTCATACTAAATGCATGATATATCGCTTTTCACCAATCAAGCTTCCGGCCAATAAATGTTGTTTTGCAACAACAATGCAAAAACAACCAATGAAAACATGCCACGTGTCGATATGCCATTCGTCCTCTGCTTGACCGAAGAAGGATCGGTCAACTACCCCCAAGTTCCAAATATCGTGCTATCGCTAACCATACCTTCAAACTCCGAGGTATGGCGGTAAACCGCCAACTCCAACCGTCGTCATAGCTGGGGCCCACCATGACACATGTACGTCACTAGTTCTCTTTTGGGGAATCTAAAATCACATCCGCAATATTCCAATAAATTTCTTCAAAATGTTGACACGTGTCTGGAGCGGACAACACCCTATTGGAATAACTCGGGACCCACCATGCGAGGTACGGGACAAGCGATCACCGCCGATCAAATTGCCACGCGTCAATCGCTCAAGCAATTCTGCCTGACTCACAAAGTCTCGTCGGTACTTGCCTCAAAAGGGCGCAGAACAAAACGAGCACCATCAGATTAAAATCCATCGCAACCATAGATGCAGGTGTTGACATATCGGCGAGGCACTGCATTGCCTCCCACCAATAAGCGTCTGTTCTGGCAATGAAGGTGAGGTAATTGCACCGGCACATCGATGAGACAATGCATTGTTTGCCACCGATATGCGAACATTTCACCAATGAAACCAAGGCAAACCGACATAACATTTTGTCAACTCCAAACTCGTCAGCCCATCGTTGTAACACTCGTTGGAGTCTCGGCGACCAGAGACCAAGATGACCACATGAGAACTTCGCGGTAAAATGATAAAGGCATAAATTCATCAAGCCTTTAACAGATAAGACCACAGGTGTGACAAGCAACCCAAATACTTGTATTCATTTACCACCTACAAGGAGTTTCCCTCAAACTCAAAATTTAATTGTTTGTTAGCTATTCTTAACGTAAATATCATGACCTTGGCTTTGCTAATGTTCACTTGCATCCCTACATCCTGACAAAATAGCTCTAGAGCTTTTAGATGTTCTTGAAGGCTATTTTCTAAATTTTCCATTAAGGTAAGGTCATCTTTATATAGCAGCAACTTGACAACATAAGTGGCCAAGAACACACCATCGCCTCCCTGCTTGTCTAACCACTCTTCTAACTTGTCTATGTATAGCCCAAACAAAGTGGGAGACAAAAGGCAGCCCTGCTTGACCCCAATATTGCTCCCAAAGCACTCTAAAAGACCCGCCTTTGTTTTGATTTTGGCCTGGACCTGATCATAAAGTCTATGGATAGCAGCCCTATAATTTTTTGGTACTCCAAGTTGTTCCATTTTGTCCCAAAGTTTGCTTCTAGGGATTGTCAAAAAGCCTTTTTGAAATCAACAAAATAACAGAAAACCTCATTACCTTGTTTATCCCAAAAAAATTCAACCATGTGTCTGAGAGTGATGCAATGGTCAATTGTAGAATGCTTTGGTCTAAAACCTACTTGCCCTTTCACCCGTTTACCTTCCTTCTCAACCCAACAACTGATTATGAGTTCCACCATACTCCCAAAGAGCTTCCCAAAAAGAGGATTAATCATTATGGTGTGGTAGTTTGACGGGTTGTTGACATCACCACTCTTTGGAGAGGGATAACAACACTCGTGATCCAAGTTTTTGGAAACCATGTTGAATGACCCTATTGAAAATATTCTTGATATGTGGTGCTAAGAGCTCTAAACCCCATTTCAAATATTCAGCTTGTAACCTATCAATGTCCTGAGCCTTCCCCACCTCCAAAGCTTTAATACCAACCTTGATATCCTTTGTGGTGAAAAGTTTATCATTAGAGTTAATTGTCGGAGGTAAGGTTTTATCTTGGTCTCTTTCGTACAATATTTTTGCATATTATAACCATTGAATGTTCGTGATGTTATTCTTGTTGGTACCTCTAGCATGTTGCGATTCTCTCCAGAAACCCTTTGGATTGTGCCTTCCAAGAGAAATTAGTTCTCTCCTTCTTACTATCATGAATTCCTCTTTTTTCCTCTTACTAATTTCTCATACAGTTTTTTATTTGCATGTTCATTTCCAAAAAAAATCAGACCCCTTTTGGTTGCCTTACACTCTTCATCATACCATGGATTTGCTAGAAAAATGCTTTTGGAATCTCTTCTACCCTTAGCTCTTTTGCAAGCTATGAGAGCCTTGTGAATAATTGCCATCAGTTTGCTATTGTTTATAATTTTTTGGTTTCTGCTAGGGTTGCTAGTGTTTTTTATTTCCTTCAATTGTTTTTCAAGCAGTTTTTTAAATGTGTCTTGATTCTCGCAGGTTAGAAGAATTTCATCTTGAAGATCCCTTCTTTTGCAAGGTTGCGGACTAGTTCTTTGCTAGACATCTTTTTCCATTCCAAGTTTTATGTAAATAGGGTTATGATCATATTTCAATTATATTGGACAACACCCTATTTCCATCTCAATTATCCTTGGCATAATACTTTGTGAACCAATGGCATAGTCCACCATGCTTTGCCTATTATGAGTATGACATGTGAAGGCCCCTGACCTCAGCAAAGTATTTATGCCATTACATATGATTAAATTGTGAAGCCAACAAAACCCTAACAAATTTGTATAGAAAGACGAAACACCACCTTTTGAGTCTTGAGATACCCTTTTCCACCTCTGATTTTCTTCTTCCTCTAACCACAATGGATTACTATTTTTCTCCTCTTCCTTACTAAAACACAAAGCTTGGTTATTTGTTGTTCTTGCATTAAAGTCCCCAAGTAAAATAATCTTGCATATGGCACAATGCTTTTTTATGTTTAATTTTTAGCGCTTCATAAGGGTCTTCCCTGTCTAGGCTCCTTTTCTTGTACATTTTAGAGCCATAAGGGTCGAAATAACAAGTTGTGATCCAAATTGTAGACTCCACATCTGCCATTTTCATCCATATGTATTGATTATTTGGGTCTTTTTTCTATTTTTATGATTCTTTCGCATTCTTTCCTAACCAAAATTGTCACCCCATCATGCCCCTTGCCACTTTTCGTTAACTCATTCTGAACTAATATATTGTTATAACCTTCGAATTCAAGTATCCTGTAACCTCAATGCTTATGTGTTTCCATGAGAGCAATGATATCTTTTCCTTCTGCTATGGGCCCCAACCTAGGCCCCCTCCTCCAAGGGTAGCCTCTACAGTTCTAGCTTACCATTGAGAGGTGATCCTGGGGGGGCCGTTTTCCTATTGATCATGAGGCTCTTTGTCCCTAAATTGGGCTTTCCCTCTATACAATCAAGCATCATTCCTTTCCTTTCTTGCTGCTATGACTTTCTCCCACTCTTTCCTTCTTCCCTCTAGTTGTGATGGAGTTAGATCCTCATCTATATAAAATGGCGTGCCTTGGAGGAACCTTTTGCTTCTTAAAATTTTGTTCCTATCTTCTACACACTTCAATGTTACCCTTATATTTTTGCTCTTTTCCCCTCTATTTGTTTTTCCAATTATGTTTGCTTGGAGGATATTTCCCCCCCATTGAAGCTTATCCAAAAGGAAGTCCCTTACCAGCCTGCTAGTGACTCCACCCTCACCATGCTCTTTCAACCCTTTAACTATTATGTTTGATGCTCCACCCTACTTTTCTTTTTCTTCCCACATTTGTAACTTGATTTGTTTCATTATGTCCTCTCTTTGCATCTCTATCATCCCCTTTGTCACTTGTGCCCATGATTTGGCCCCTTCTAAATTTCCCATTTCTACCTTTTCCTTGGTCTCCTTGCTTGCTAGAATTGATTGAGACTCTTTGGGGTGTTGGAGATCTTGTTTTTCACCTGTTTGAGATTTGTCTTTAGGTTTGATTTGACTTAATTCAAATTTTAGAGCCAACACCTCTCGCTACCCTGCTTCCATGATGTGTTGTAAGTTGTTTATTTGGTCTTTAAACAACTTATTTTCTTGCGCCAACTGTTGGTTGGCTTCTAAGAGCAATTGAAACTCGTTATCTTTCACTTGTGCTCTCTCTTCTAGCATGTCCAACCTCCCTTTTAGAGCCAATAATTCCTTGACATATAACTCAAAAGACCACATTAAAGGAGTTTACATGGGGCTATATAGCCCCTGACTGTCCTAGTTGTTCTCTCCCCTTATTAAGATGGTCTTAGGCACTCCTTGGACTCCTATTGCCCCAATTCCTCTTCCAATCTTTCTATTGCATCTATTTGTTTTTTTTTCTCTATTCCCAGCAGATTTAACTTACATTTATTCCCACCCTATGTTGTTGCATTACACTGATGTAAGCCCTCAACTAATGCAATTTGAGCATTGTAGGTTACTTTGGGAAGTATTGCTACAATTTTTTTGCTTCCCAACCATTTTAGCTTCCTTGTTATTTTAACATGTCTGTGTTGCAGGATCCTCTTATATTGTTTGGCATTGACAAAGGTTAGGTTTATTCCTGTGTCAATCTCCTTTGCTTAAGTTTGATTCTATTTTTGATATTGCAACAATAGTGATTCTAAATCTCCTACGGTAATGAAAGAGTATTTTGCGAAGCTTTCCTGGTTGCAAGGCATGCCATAAGGAATCAACATGCTTGCATTGCTATCCATTCGGTCCACCCCTATGCCCCCACTTTACTGCTAAAATAGTTCCCCTTTGATAAAGTATTGGCTATTTAACTATTTTTGGTGATTTGTTTTAAGGCTAGGAAACCTCCCCAGTTTAAAATTTGTCGTTTACCAATGCTAAAGAGGTGCTAAAGTGCAATCTTAAATGGAAACGGTAGACCCCAATTGGGCATGGATTAACTGTAGAAAGAAAATGAGGGCTTAAGCAAGTTTAATCACTCACCCGAGATTAGTGTGCCCCACCTTTGCCTTGGCTTGTCCCCACTACTACCACCAAAGTGCAGACAAAACCCTTGAACCAAGAGGCCCTCTTTCATCATTTAGCATGAATCGTTGTCTGCTCTTTCCACACATGCAACCCAACCCTACATCAACTGTAGCTTCTTTAGATTTGTAGCCTCAGATTTCGCAGAATCATCCATTAAATATGAGTAATGTGTAATCATAATCGTCCCTTCTATAATAAATCTACGAGAAGTGGGTAGGGAATAGTGTATTGGAATGAGGAACGAGACAAAGGAATGGGTAACCAACCTATGTATGTAATATTATATCGTACCCCCATCCCACGCGTTGGACAAAAGGCACTGATAGAAAGACTTGACGAATGGTTAGTTGTGTGTCATCACGTGCCCGTCGTCAGAAAGGATGTGCAGCCAACAAGAAAGTCAAAAATGTAGACAAAATGCCCTAAACGTGGCCATTTTCCACATTTCATTTTGCAGTTTTCTAGGGAGTCCGACACGGGCGAAGAAATGGAGTTGCACGTGGTTGAACGAACTAGAGGTTTTGGTTTTTTTATGTACATAGGTGTGTTTTGTCTACATTTTTGCTGTGTCCAGAGAGCTAAATGTCGTCATTTGCGACATTTTTTTTTGCAGTTTGTTGTGGAGTGCGATCGACATAATAGAGGTCGAACGAGAGAAACACATTCAACAAGCAGGCACCAACAGGTATGTATATCCGCCATTGTATATGCCATTTTGTCATTCTATAGGAACTATGAAGCATGACCGTTAAATGGGTTTTTGTGAAGCATTGAACTATGAAGCACGATTATTAAATGGGTTTTTTGGGAAATGAAAATAAAATGTTCTGTTTGCATCTAGGGTTTTCATTTCAAATGCATAGTTGTTTATGATTTTTTGTTTTGAGGGTTTTCAAATTTCACTGTGAAGAATTGAACAACTATTGGTTGGGAAGATGGGTTTTCATTGATGGGAAAATAAAGGGGTTTTCATTTGAAATGCAGAGGTGTTTTGTGTGTTTTTGTGGGTATTTTTGTTGGCGTTTAAATTTTTCCTTTTGGTTGTTCATTGTGAAATGGGTTTTCATTGATGGGAAAATAAATGTTGTTCCTTGTGAAAACGAGATTTCATTTAAAACACAATGTGGGTTATAAGACAATGGATTTTCAAAATCAGAATTTGGAATGGACAGAAAGCCCAAAACCGTACACGCAAACAAAATCTTTTATTTAACCATTGTCTCATTTTGAACAACTCTTTGCTACAGTCAAAATGGCATTTAACTTTCTTCATCTAATTGGAACAAATAAAATTATTGCATTATTTGCAGTGATGGAAAATACACTATCTCCTCTTAATTTAAATGTAAAGGGTTGTCTCACAGTCGGTTGCTTGCTTCTTAACACGTATGGTTATGCAACATGGAATGTTACAAAATAGTATGAATGTCTTCAAAATCACACCTTCCATTGTTGTGTTTAAATTTTGGATGATTGAAAAAAAAAGTGCACAAAAATAGTTGTATTTTGGAAAACATAATGTGGGTTTTTAGTTATTTGAATCTCTTTGTTTAAATGTAAGGGTTTGTCTCACAGTGGGTTGCTTTCTTCTTAACACGCACGATTTTGCAACATGGAATGTTACAAAATAGTATGAATGTCTTCAAAATCACACCTTCCATTGTTGTGTTTAAATAAAATGCTCGCATTATTTGCAGTGTTGGAAAACACACTGTCTCCTCTCATTTGTTCCCTCAAATACTAGTATATTATATGAATTGGCCTTTAATACTGGTATAGTATACCATTAAGGGAGAAGCTAAAGTGTAGACAAAATGAACCTATGTATGTAACGTTATATCATAACCCCCATTCCCCATCCCACTCGATAGACAAAATGCACCAACGAAAAGACTTGATGGATAGTTAGTTGTGTGTCGTCACATGTTCGTCACCGGAAAAGGATGCGTAGCAAGTGGAAAAGTAAAAACGAAATAGACAAAATGCCCTAAACGTCGCCATTTTCCACATTTCATTTTGTAGTTTGTTGGGGATGGACGCACGGGCAATGGAATGGAGTTGTAGGTGTTTGCGTAAAGCAATAAACAAAACGCACCTAAACGTCCCTTTAAATACTAGTGTCTAAATGGTTTTGAAACATTAGGTGGGTTGCAAGTTTTGTAAAACACAATGTTTTGCATCCTACATTTTTAAAAAATAGTATGTATGTATTGAAAAGCTTTGTGTTATTTAGACCGTAGGAGTGTGGTGATAGGCACCATTTTGTAAACACCCAGTAAGGTATCTAGCTTCAATGTGTAGTAGAGGGTTTTACAACATTTTGTAGGTTGGAGGTTTTGTAAATCATGTTGTCACCTCACCTCCCACTGTGTTTTTCAACCTGCAATCATACTGTGCATGTATATTTGGATCATATTAATAAATTGAAACGTATTTTTTACTCTGCATAAGACTTGTTATAAGGTGCCTTTCATTACATTTGTACTATCTAAATTACATTCATATCGTTTTGTAAAATTCTAGGTTTCAAAAGACTAGTTTTCTCCTCCAACTCCTACACATGCACTCCAACATTCAGCTTTCAATGTGTAAACATGAAATGCAAAGTGTTTTCCCCCTTCTTTCCCAAAACTGAAAATGCACACATCAATCTGCTTTTGATTTCCACGCTAGAAAAAAAAGCTCTCATAATGACAACTCATACTCACATTGTTGGTACTGTCTAAATTGCTTTCATACTGTTTTGTAAAATTCGAGGTTGCAAAACACTACTTTTTCGAAATTTGCAACATGCATAATGTTTTAAAACCCTTTACAAGTAACAACCCAATTGGTTACTCACCCCTCAACTCAATTTGGTATGTTTTTTAATTGCCTTGAGAGCCTTTTGTGAATTAGATAGTAAGAATGTAATGAGATTGGAAAACATTGAGTTGTAAGAAATCTACAACCCACACAGTGTTGTAAAACCCTCTAGACATAATAGCCCAATTGGTAAGTTGGGAAAACCAAGTTGACACACCTATGTACATACAGTCAATTAGAAACCCCTCACCTCAACTTGGTTAGTCATCTTCCCTACCTGCAATGCCCCCTTTCTCTCCAACATTTCGCTTTCAACCTGCAGAATGAGAAAATCCAAAATATAGAGTGTTTTCCAAGAACAATACTTGTTACAATGTAAAATGCATGTTTTAATCACATCAATACCCTTCCCTCCCGTAGTGAACAGATAGCTTCTCGCACAAGGCAAAAAAATGTCGGCATAATTCAATGCAATAGGACACCTCCTTACCTTCCTTGTCATGATGTTTCCTCTCGTCTACTGATTTCATCACTTTTATCATCTGTCTTGGCAGGCCCTGCACTATGCCATCTCCTCGTGTTATGTATGTCTTTATGTGTTTCTGTATGTACATAAGTGTGTTTTTTCAGGAGATTAGTTGTGTTTGTAGAGGGTTTTACAACATTGTGTGGGTTGGAGGTTTCATAAATCATGCACTCACCTCCCACAATGTTTTCCAACTTCCAACCATTCAAAGTTTTAATGGTTGTTGGAAAACAATGGGTGTTTATAAAACAGTTCCTTTCATTGCATTCCTACTGCCTAATTAACAAATTCTTTTCAAGACATTCCCACCCATGCTCTCCACCACATAACTTTGAATGTACAGAATGAAATAAATGGAAAAGCACATTGTGTTTTCCAACCTGCAAATTATATTCTGCATTTATTTTGAAATCATATGATGAAAGTGAATTGTAATTTTTTTGTGTAAGTAAGAGTTTCTATAAATTGTGAAGGTGAATGAACTTTAGTACATTCTTACTGTCTATGAACTTTAAGGTTTTCATTAGAAGCATGTTGTCTATATATAATTGCATGTTGGAAAACAGTATGTGTTATGAATCCTGCAACCCAAATACTGTTGTCAGCTTTGAGAGTGTCTTTCTGATTAGAGAATGCAAATGCTTTTTTTTTTAATAATTTGTTTACAAAAAATTTCTACCTTTTCACATCGGACTCTCATGTCTCCATCCAACTGATTCTCTTTTCTGCATTGACATCCTATTTTGCCTTCTTTTCATGTTATGTATGTTTTTATGCATTTTTGTATGTACATAGGTGTGTTTTTTCAATAGATTAGCTGCTATTTTTTGGTCAATCAAGGTGATCACCAAGGCTTTTGTTGACTTGTTAACCTTTATTCTTGTAATAATATGTATTTTTGTAGTCGTTTGTACAAGTAATGGTTTAGTTTACAATATCATTGAACAATGGTTATGATACCAATGTGTCATTTACATGTTCATTGATAGATGAGATATAAACAGAAGTTTGATAGTGGTACATGGTATCCTTCTTGTCTGTCTTCTATGCCCTTATTGATTATTGCAAGTTATGGCCTCTTTCATATGTTAGGAGAGATGAGTTTTATATATCTAAATGAACGTTTAGTGCTTCACAGTTCCTGTAGAATAGTAGAATGATAGATATAATTGTTGATATATTACTAGTGTTAGCGATAGGTTAAATTGGAAATTAAATTCCCATTGTACAACTTAATATGTTTGTTTATTGTCTGTACAAGCTAGAATTTTGGACTCACCACAACATATAATCCTATATTGGTGAAATTTGAAATAAAAATAATTCTTTATAGCACCAAATGTCTTTAATTTTCCAATTTAATCTATCACTAACACTTGTCTGCCTTCCAAAATTAAATAAAATAAGGGCGGGTGGATTGAGAAGGATGCTTTAGGAAACGTGAAGCTTTTGCACTAAATACAGGTGATTCTAGTTGTCATAGCTTGAATTGCAAGTGTACTGGTCAGTTAAATTTCTAAAATTTATTTTGCATTAAGAATTTATGATTTATTTATAGATGAGATGCTTACTGTGGCGAATGCAAAGAATTTCTAGTTTAATTATTTTTTAAATGTTACATTATTGTGTGCCTATTATATCCCAAAATTTTACATGAAGGATGTTTCCTCATTCAAGTGTGACTGTTACATGGGAAATGCTCAAAATAATAGTGAATGATGATACTGCATCCTTTTAATTATTCCTTTACACAAAAACACATAAAGAGCTATGCATTTCAAATGAAAATTAACCTTTTACACAAGGAAAAACCTTTATTTTCTCGTCAATGAAAACCCATTTTCTTAATGAACATGGTAGATATAGAAATGGTAGATTTATATACCTGCTAGTTAGTCATCGCGCCTATCAAATGCGTTTAGGTAGTGTAGACCCTTGGCTCTCGTTTGGCCTCAATGAAAACCCATCTTCCCAACCAATAGTCATTCAATTCTTCACAGTGAGATTTGAAAACCCTCAAAACAAAACAAAAAAACATAAATAGTTATGCATTTGAAATGAAAACCCTAGACGCAAACAAAACATTTTATTTTCATTTCATAGAAAACCCATTTAACAATTGTGCTTCATAGTTCAATGCTTCATAAAAACCCATTTGATAGTCATGCTTCATAGTTCCTACAAAATGGAAAAATGGCATATATAATGGTAGATATACATACTTGTTGGCTAGTCATCGCACCTGTAGAATGCGTTGTTCTCGTTCAGCCTCCATTCCATTGCTTGTGCTCCCCAGAAATCTACAAAATGAGATGTCGCAAATGGTGACATTTAGCTCTCTAGACATGGAAAAAATGTAGACAAAAAACACCTATGTACATAAAAAAACCAAAAGTTTTTACTCTAGTTCGTTCAACTACTTGCAGTTCCATTTCATCGCGCACACAGAACTCCCCAACAAACTACAAAATGAAATGTGGAAAATGGCCACGTTTAGGGTGTTTTGTCTATGTTTTTTACTTTCCCGTCATTTGTGCATCCTTTTTTAGCGATGGACATGTGACGACACGTGGCTAATCATCCGTCAAGTCTTTCCATCGGTGCCTTTTGTCTAGCGTGTGGGATGGAGGATGGGGGTTACGATATATGTTATATACATAGGTGTGTTTTTTCTATGAGTTAGCTTCTCCCCTAATAGTGCCATCAGGTCGGTTTTCCCATCACTTTGAATGATGCCAGTGTTTTTTTCCTTGTGCGAGAAGCTATCTTGGCGGGAAGGGGAGTTGACATGATTAAGACATGTGTTTTAATATGTAAGAAGTACTATTATTGGAAAACACTTTGTGTTGTGTGTTTTATCATTCTATAGGTTGAAAGTGAAAGGTTCGAGAGCAAGTAGGGGAGACGAAAAACCAATGGAATTGAGGTGAGGGGTTTGCAACCGATTGGGTTGTCACTTGTAAAGGGTTTTAAAACATTATGTGGGTTGCAGATTTCAAAAAACCAGTGTTTTGCAACCTGGATTTTTACACAACAGTATGAATATCTTCAAAAGCTTTTGTTATTTAGACCGTAGGAATGCAATGAAAGGCACTATTTTTTAAACACCTTGTGTTTTCCAACAACCATTAACACTTTGTATGATTGCAAGTTGGAAAACACAGTGGGATGTGAGTGCACGATTTATGAAACCTTCAACCCCCAGAATGTTGTAAAACCTTGTATGGATGTAACTAATCTCCTGACAAAATGCACCTATGGACATACAAAAATGCATAAAAACATACATAGAAACATACATAACATGATGAGATGACATAGTGCAGGGCTCGCCAAGGATGATAAAAGTGATGAAACCGATAAATGGGAGGAAACGTCATGACAAGGAAAGCAAGGAGGTGTCCCATTGCATCGAATTACACTGATTTTTTTTCCTTATGCGAGAATCTATCTATTCACTGTGGGAGGGAAGGGCATTGATGTGATTAAGACATGCATTTGAAATTGTAACAAGTACTATTCTTGGAAAAAACTCTATGTTCTCGATTTTCTCATTCTACTGGGAGTTGCAGATTGAGGATATATAAGACTATCCAGATTCACATGAGGGGTGAGTAACCAATTGGGTTGTTACTTGTAAAGGGTTTGAAAATAGTATTTGGGTTGTAGGTTTATAACACCCATTGTTTTCGAACTTTCAATTACACATAGACAGTATGAATGTAATGAAAATGTTTTGGTTACTTACGTAGTGAGAATCCAAATGGTTGGTGACACCTTAGTTGATTTTGGATACTCTTATGTATCCCCCTCCAACAATTATATTGACAATATGAATGTATTCATCAACCCTTACTTTCAACAAACATTCCATTTCAATATCATCATACATTTGGAACAAAATATGCACATAATAGTTGTAGGATGGAAAACACATAGGGTTGTAACTAACTTCTCAATTCTTGTTCAATGAGCACTTTTTGTTATGAAGATTGTAACAAAACAATGTTTTGAAGTTCACCTTCATATTTTATAACAACCCCTACTTTCGGCAAACATTCCATTTCAATATCGTCCTACATTTGGAATAGAAAATGCAAAAAAAAGTTGCAAGAAATGGAAAACACACAAGGTTGTGCCTCACTTTTCAATTCTTGTTCAATGAGAACTTTTTGTTATGCAGACTGTAACAATAATCGTTTGGTTGTGTGTTTATAATGTGCATTCTATTTATGTTAATATGAAATATACTGCTACGTAATGCCACCTGAAGTCTTATTGTTTATGGCAGCTTGCTTATAAATGAAAGAAAAAGGTTGACATTTAAATCATTTAAGGTCGACTATTTTTCTCATCATGGATACTTTCAAATGAATAATTGTATTAAATGTTATTTATAACAACAAAAATGGCATTTCACTGTCTTCATATGATTGCAACAAGAAAAATGCTCACATTATTTGTAGTGTTGGAAAACACATTGTCCCCTATCAGTTATTTTCTTGTGAAAAGTTTGTGTTTCCTACGCACCAAGAATGTAAGGAAGTCCACCTTAAAATTTTGTTTCTTATGATTGAAACAATCAATGCTTGCTTACAACAGACGGTGCAATAAATTTTGGAGCTTTAATTATCCTATAACACTTGCAACTTTTTTACATATTACAGGCCACCAGGGATGTATACTTTTAAAGGGAAAGTGGAAGAAAGTGAGAGAAAGGGTAATTTTGAAATCTACGTTTTAACGTGTATTTTGATATTTTGAATGAATTGGTTGCATGTATTTGAATTTGATGTGATGTTTACATTCCTACCTTTAGAGGGAAAGGATGGACAAGGAAGTGGTGAGCGTGAGCAACTTAGTGTCCATTTGGGATGGGAAAATGTGCCTCGACAAGGCAACAAGAAGAAAGGGTGCCTAGGGAGGAGATCATTTTCCTAGGAAGAAATTTTGAGAAATAGTAAACTGGTTATCTTGCTACATTGATGTAATAGGACGACAAGTTTTGAATTTCTCAAGTTCTAGCAAGGAAGCGAAAAAATCGGGCCTTGACCTTATTGGTGATGTTTCTTGGATAGAGTTTTCAATATCTTGAATACTTTTATGTGTCGTTGTAGTCGCTTTTTGCTTAGATTTTAGAGTGTCTTTGTGATTTTATTTAGAAAATTTCATTTATGTTACGAATATCCTGATTTTGACAGTATATTGGAAAACACACTGTCCCTAGTTCTTTTAGAGGAAGAAAGTGGAAGAAAGGGTAATTTTGAAATCTGCTTTTGAACATGTACTTTCATATTTTGAATGAATTTGTTGCATGCATTTGAATTTGATGCAGTGTTAACATTATTCATGTTATAGGGAAAGGATGAACAAGGAAGTGGCGGGTGTGAAGAAACGTCACTAATTAGATCAAGGCCCAATTTTATTGATTCTTGACACTAGCCTGCTCATTTTTTTGTCAAAGAAGTGATAGAAATTGGGAATTGATTATTGGCGACATTCTTGGTTTGTCTGATTTTTCCTTTTCATTCTCATCTATTTCCAATTGTATTTCTCCTTCACAATTACATATAAATGATTTCATTTTGTATATATAAATGTGTTAGGAAAGTTTCCTACATTTTCATATAAGACTTTCATCTCTCCCCCTATTGATTCTCTTTCTCTACGCTTAGATCCGATGTTGCCTTTTCCTTATATCCATACGTTAATTATTGAATGTAGTCATTTATATCAATGGGTTTCTTATAGGATGAAGGTGTTGAAAGTGCAATGGTTGAAGCAGAGGCTTCCCCAAACCCTCTTATTACACTCACAACAATGATGATTTGTGCAAGTGGAATCACCCCACCGTCAGTGCCAAGGACCCAAAGAAGCCTATAATATTTTATCTAACCATCTCCTCAATTGCACATAAAAGGAACTGTAGGAGAGGATGAGAGAGGCTGACAATAGTCATTTTCCATTCGGTCTTTGATCATGTAATTATTGAGCAATTATTCTATGGAATTACATTATCTTTGATCATGTAATTATTGAACAATTATGGTGTGGAATTGCATTATCTTTGATCATGTAATTATTATTTGAAGACTACGGTCTTCTGCCAATACTAACATGGTGCGATTGTTAAGTTGTATTGTTAATCTTGTCATGAAGGCTCCAATCCCTTTGAGGTGTAGTTTTTGACAATTTATATTGGGAATAAGATCCGCCATTTGTGACCTCACCGGTTCATAGCTCCAGGTCAAAAGAATTTACCCCTCTTAATTAAAAAAATATAAGACTAGGTTCTTGCAAATTTCATGAAACTTTTTGTTGCCAAGTAAAATTTCATTATAAACAATGTCAAATGCCATCAAATAACGGTAGACAATGCCACCTCAATTCTTATTATTTATGTCAAACTTACTTACAAATGTAAGCACATGCAATGAGAACTTTTTATTATGTAGGCTGTAACAAAAAATGTATTGAAGTTGAGCTTCATATGTTATAACAACCCTTACTTTCAACAAACATTTTATTTCAATATCATCATAGTTTGGAACAAAAAATGCACATAATAGTTGCAGGATGGAAAACACACAAGGTTGTGACTCACTTCTCAATTCTTGTTCAATGAGAACTTTTTGTTATCTAGACTGCAATAAAGCAATGTTTTGAAGTTCACCTTCATATTTTATAACAACCCTTACTTTTATCAAACATTCCATTTCAATATCGTCATGTGTTTCAAACAAAAAATGCACATAATAGTTGCATGATGGAAAACACACAGGGTTGTGACTCACTTCTCAATTCTTGTTCAATGACCACTTTTTTTTATGCAGACTGTAACAAAACAATGTATTGAAGTTCACCTTCATATTTTACAACAACTTTTGGTTTGAGTAAACATTGCATTTGAATATCTTCATATGTTTGGAATAGAAAATGCGCATAATAGTTGCATGATGGAAAACACATAGGGTTGTGACTCACTTCTTAATTCTTGTTCAATGACCAATTTCTTTTATGCAGACTATAACAAAACAATGTATTAAAGTTCACCTTCATATTTTATAACAACCCTTACTTTCAACAAACATTCCATTTCAATTTTGTCATACATTTTGAACAAAAAATGCACATAATAGTTGCATGATGGAAAACACATAGGGTTGTCAACTCACTTCTCAATTCTTGCTCAATGACCACTTTCTGTTATGCACATTGTATGAAAACAATGTATTGAAGTGAAAAATAGTTCAACTTACCTATAATGGTCCTGCAAAGCATTTTCATAGGTCAAAAGTCAAAGGTGTTGTTGCACAACTTATAAAAGTTTAAGATGCCACAACAATAGCTGCATTGGAGGTTGGTGAAGGAGGGAATTTGTGTAATGTAGTAGTGGAAATGAAATAGAGAAGAAATCTCCCACTTCAAATATTACATCTACATACAGGAGTAACAATTATACCTTTAAACAAAATCCAAGCCTATACATTTCACCTCCTCACCAGTCACTTATGCCAATAGGAAGACCAATTGGCTGAAAAACGTCCCCTTTACAACATTTGAATTGCTGCAAACTCATGCACTACGAAATACAAATTGCATAGCTAGTTCAATTTCATCTACATATGCAACAAGAGATAGTGGCAACCTTGCGTTTCCATTGCTCAACTATTTGGTTGGCGACTGTTGAGTTGTTGAGGAAATGGTATGGGCTTGGATTTTTTTAAAGGGATAATCATTACTCTTGTATGTATATGTCATATTTGAAGTGGGATCTTTCCTATATGTTCTGTATCCACTACCGCATTACACAAATTCCCTCCTCCACCAACCTCCAATGCAACTATTGTTTTGGCATCTTAAACTTTTATGAGTTGTGAAACAATACCTTTGAATTTTGACATATCAGTTGTGCAACAAAACCTTTGAATTTTGAACTTTATCAGTTGTGCAACAACACCTTTGACTTTTGACCTATCAGTTGTGCAATAACACCTTTCATTGTTGTCTTTGTTTTATCAAATTCCTATCTTTTAGATTGCAGCTCTCTCCAAATAGCATTAAGCTCCTCTTCTCTTGACCATGATAATTTCTTCTTGTGTTTTAATTCCTTTTCTAAGTGGTTAATTTTAGT
This sequence comes from Sequoiadendron giganteum, assembly GCA_007115665.2. Taxonomy (NCBI): domain Eukaryota; kingdom Viridiplantae; phylum Streptophyta; class Pinopsida; order Cupressales; family Cupressaceae; genus Sequoiadendron; species Sequoiadendron giganteum. Next base: position 1,419,614 of record CM021108.1, on the reverse strand, counting down.
CTTTGGTTGTTTTGCTCCACTTTGAGCATTTACAACTATTGCTTTTGCAACGTCTTTATCATTAGAGTATGCAGATGTTTCTTTTGGAAAGCTCATTAGGGAATTTGTTTGCCTTTTCCGATAAGACTTGCATGCCTCCACCAACTGATTCTCTTTTTCTACACTTATATATGGTATTTCCATTTCCTTATCATCCATTTCCAATTGTATTTGCTCCATGGAATTGCTAACTTCAAGAATGATTGGCTTCATTTGTTCAACTCCACTTATAACATCATCTCTCTCTTCCTTTGCTTGCACAAATTCACATGCAATAGAAAATCTTTCAAGTTAATTAACTTCTGAATTGCCATTTTCCCCTTGCACATACTACACATGCTCCTTCCTCCTCTTCTCATGAGCAGGAACAACCTCTTCAGTCAATACATTATCTATCTCATTCACTTTGGTCTGCTTCTTCCCAAGTGTTTTTAGAGCATATTCCTTTTTATCATTACATACTTTCTAGTACGTCCTCATATTTTTTATTACTAGCATGCCATACAATTCTCATTAACAAATATTTTTGGGATTCTATCAAATTTCTTGTAGGCAAAGGGATAGAGTTTTGAATGTATTGTATACTTTCATGCACCTTTGCAGCTATTTTTTTCCAACATGCTACATCAGCCTCGCTTAGAATCTCATGAAATAATTCAATACATTAAAAACTCTATCAAATGAAAAAAAGGAAAACACAATGACAAGGATAGTTGTCATATGTTAAACCAAAGGCAAAAGAAAAACAATTAATCAGTCATAGATGAAATTGGAAATAAAATTGATAATGGAAAAGAGAGTGCTAACCATAGGTTTACTTAAATCTTGAGGTGACTGTCCTACTATTGCTTCAAGGTTCATGACACAATCTACTGAAAACTTCTTCCTCATTCATACCTTGTTAATTGTACCTATGATATTGCATTGTATATGTCTGATGTACTTCACCTTTAAATGTCCATATTGAAATATAGTAATAAACATTAATACAAAATACAACAATAAACACTAATAAAGAGTAATACAAAATATCTTTCATTCAATAGTAGTGTTTCAAAATAATAGATCAGGTTTTACAACAGTAAGTGGGTTGTTGTTTTTACAACACCCTATGTATTCCAATCTATAGTTTTACAAAACAGTATTCATGTAATAAACAATAATAAAGAGTAATGAAGAGCAATACAAAATACAGTAATAAATAGTAATACAAAATATATTTCATTCAACAATAGTGTTTCAAAATAGTAATACAAAGTAAAATTCCAAGTTTCCATTTTTCATTTAACAAGTCTTTGCGCATCCTCATCAAATTCAGTCTTTACATTTCTACCCTAATTTGAACAGTAGGGGCAGACTATTCCAAGCCACCAAATAACATTTTCATCATTTATCAGAAATGTTGTGGGGTGGTCTAGCAGTGTGCGCAGGGAACAATACATATCCTGTATATCCTCCTCGATGTGTGGCTCGACAACATGACCATGCAATTGTATTGCTTGGTTGAAAAAATGAGGACCCTCCTGTTGTAGGTTGCTACTAAATGTTGCTTTTACACACCTCATATCCGAGGATGATTCAAGTAATGAATGTGAAAAGATGCCACCAATGGGGTATACACTGTGATCAACATCATATCTTTCGAAAGCTTCCTCAAGTTGTGTGTGATTTACCATCGAATTCCAGACATACTTAGAACATAGAATGTGAATAATAATACGATTTGTGAGAAGGTCCATGGATTTTAAGAGGAACCGAATGCTACATCAGCGTCAAAACAAGGGAGTACAGGTTCCATGTGCTCCGAAAATCTACCGATCTTACGAATTGCATCCTCCACCATCTGATAATTGAATTTAAAAGATTTATGCAACCTCTCTGTAGTGAACAAACTGCCATTGTTTTCTTGATTCTCACTCGGAAGCTAGCCGATGTGAATCCTTGAGTTCAACATTTTGAGTTATACTATCAAAAAAAGGGAAAAAGCATCAATAACAAATAGTGTTGTGGGCATGGAGAAAAAAACTATTATTTACTTGTCACTATTGATTCATCCACTACTTGAGAAAATAAATAAATATCGCAATGTATTTATGAAAATAAAAGGTCTTAGTTACATGAATATTGTTTTGTAAAACTACAGATTAGAAAACACAGGGTGTTATGAGAATGTATATATGCTTGGAGGGTGTTTGGAGACCATAGTTGATTAGAATGTATATATGCTTCGAGGTGTGTATGATCTTCCATAGTGGGATGGGGTATTCAAGATATAATTCTTAATCAAGCAAGAAAACCATAAGCCTACCTAAAACCATGGATCAAGATGAGCCTAACATATCCTCTATCTTCCATCTCATACCTCAGGATCTTTTTGAGTTTCTCCAGCTCATACCATTGAAACTTATACCCAACTCATGTCACCCTCCATGTCATCCTTTTCCTCCATTAACAAGGGAAACCAAAATGTCTTCCATGTTTAACTGATAGCTATCCATCCTATTTCACCAAAGGAACACCAAAAGTCACCCTGAAAGAAATACAATATCTGATGGAAAATCCTATTTTAAAAAATGGTAGTCATAGTCTTCTAGTTCCACCCACTTTCACCTCATCCATCCCATGCTTATCCAGCTCATCCATTTCATGTTTTTCCACCTTCATAGCACCTATATAAAGTCAACCATGTCACACACTTGACCTGATTGATCGAAAGAATGACATCATAGACCCCCCTTTATGTGAAGATCAAAGTACTCTCTCTCATGATCCTAGTCTATCTCATCATTCCATTCCATGTCATGACACCATACCATCTCATGATCCAAGTCTGTCAACTCCATACCATAATCATAGTTTATAAATTCATTCAATAAAGCTTTCCATCCATTCAATAAAGTCAAGACCCCCAAGGTATAAGCATTTCCCTCACGTCACATGGTAATCCTAAAATTTTGCAAGATCCCATTCATGAACCACAAACATATAAGCTTGGTTCATCCACCTTTATAAAATTTGGTTTTCTCCTACAATACCACACGCCTTCATGAGTTCCATTTACCTGAACACCCTAATATTAAAACACATCTAAATTCTTATGGCCTTCACTACTTACCTCCTTCTGAAGATGTTGGTAGCTCTTTCAAACACAAAAATCCCCCCTTTAGGTTAATACGTCCACCTCCTCCATCATCTTTTCCATCTATTGTTGGACCCTAACCATCAACCCTTCCATCCACCATGGGCCCATATGTTCCTAATGCATATCCATATGTTCCCTTCCAAGAACAAAAAAGGCACATACCCTTGAATTCCTTCCAACACCTTCCACTTCAAAATCCTTTCTTTTCATAAATTCCCTCTATGGTCAATTCAAGCAATTGGGATACCAAACAAGAAATGCATAAATTAAAGAATCCACAGAAACCTAAATATCATCATGTCTCACTAAAAAGACATGCCAAAATAAAGAAAAATATGCTCCAAAATCAAAAGAAAAACACTTCCAAGAAAATGGAAGGTGCCAAATAAGAAAAGATGAAAAGGCTATAAAGAAAAATGAAAAGTGAGAATAATGTGGGTTCCAAAGAAAGCAAAAAAATCCATGCATTCAAATAAAAATCAAAATTGATATCCCAACTTGCTAATCCAAAAGACTCCATTATTCCACCATCATCCATTCCTCCATTATTCATCCTCCAAATCCATTTTTAGTCCTTATATGCCTAATTTTATTATCCCAATCCACTCTCAATCCTTCAACTTTCACCACCCTTCAAGGTGTGTGCCAATGTTGTTCTTGTCCACATTTCCTCATAACGACTGCATTCCATACTTCCATTCAACCTTCATCCCTCATTCCATAGCTTTAATCCAATCCTTTGCATGAATCGTTAACCCCCTTATGCCTACCCCTATCCATTCCATTATCTTTACCCATTTTCCTATCAACATCTTTAAGTGGGAACATGTTAGCCATGGTCTATAAGAAACATTTAGTCAATGGGGTACTATCTTCCGCAAAGAGACACTTGATTCCTCCATTCATATCCTCACACCTTCATCAAATTCCATTTCCATGGCCATTCATATCCACTAGCTTTTACATCCATCCACATACCCTTGCTTGTACAGTTGGGTGCAAGAATTTTCCATTTATACGATACATTATTGATTATCTTATTTTCACTTAGCCATCATATTCCTTCATTTATATTCCATGTTATCCACTTTATCCATCCACCTTCCTTTGATCTTGCATAAAGTATTGGGGAAAAATAGCAAGATCAAGAATCTAATGCATGCTTTATACCATGTGTGTCTTCCATTCTCCATATCACTTTTCATCCATCTCATGTTTCTTTTCATGTCCATTTATCTTCCATATCCATTTCATGTCATTATAACTTTTCATACCTCTTACCATGGGGCATGTTATTACTTTGACATGCCATCTTTGGAGTCCTCCATAGGTCCTCTATTTATCCTTTGTCTAAGAGAAAAAATTTTGGGTTCCCTTGTCATTGGTTTGGAGCCCTCCACCCATAGAATTCAATATCTTGATCCATCTATCTTCATCCTCCATATAGGGTGTATCCTTACATGTCCTATCATTAACCCATATCATTGATCCTTATCCATCCATATCTCCTTTGGTTTTTAGCTTGGCTAAGGAATAAGATCTTGTTTATCATAATCATTTAAATTCTTATTTATCATTGCACTATGATTGTTATGAGAAACACATTTAAACAAAACATAAACTCTTTAACATTCTAAAACATTGGGATTTATTGAGTCACAACCCATTGTGTTTTCCATCCTCCAACTATTTTGTTCACTGGTCCTTATCATATGCATTTTTCATTATCATGATCTTGCATATTTATCATTTTCATATTGCATGCATGACAACTTGTGCTTTATCTTAACTCTTGTCTCTTGTCTTCATCAATATCATTATCTTTTTATATCTTTTCTTTTCTTGTCACATTCCAAGGAAGCTCGAGGATCTCTACACCTTGTTGTGTATGAAGGAGAGTGAGGAATGAAGCATGTATATTTCTTATGTGTGTGTATCGAGTTAGTCCATCCTATGATGATTACAAAAAATCATAACCAATAACAAAGGGGGATTCATTCCACTCTATGATGAAACAAATGATCACTTCATATCCTTTCCATTCCATTCATTTTCATATCCTTTCCTCCCATATCAAATACATTTCATAAGCCATTTATATGCTTTCCTTGCATTGCATCAATACATTGCATTCCTATCTTCTTTGGATCCACCTAGGTCATTCATATTTCTAAATATTGCATATCATTTTCTATCTACAACTAAAAAATTATCACTTTATAGCCTTTCTATTCCATTCATTTCCATATCCATCCTTTCATATCCTTTCCTCCCATATCGAATAATTTTCATAACTTATTTATATGCTTTGCTTGCATCTAATCAATGTGTTGCATTCCTTTCTTATTTGCATCCACCTAGGTCATTCTTATTTCTAAATCTTGCATATCATTATCTATCTACAACTGAAACATACCTTCATCTATCATAACAAGATTGACACCATACCATATGGAGATCAATATCAAGGAAATATCAAGGTTATGTAATCAAAGACTGAGGAAAACAACCATATCAAGAGTCCATGTTTAAAGTGAGTTTGTTTCATTTCATGCATGCATTATCTTCTAGCTCTTAGACACAATTGAGGTCTACAATTGGTGTTTACAGATCTCAAGTGTTAACATATTCATACAAAAGTTTGAAATATGTCTCTTCTTGCTTGAAAAGTGTTACAAAAGTGTTCTCAGTTTTTGTGACTAACAAACATATGAGTTACAATGTTGTGTTCTACTTGTATACTTCAAACAGACCACATGTCTTATGTATACTTCAAAAAAAATCATACATGTCTATGTTGATGTTGTTTATCATTGATGTCAAAGGTAAATGGAGTTGGTAGTGCAAAAGGTGTTTGATGCCAATTACATGCAGAGTGAGTTGCTTCATTATGTTGTCATGGATTGGTCTGAAAGAGATTATTCATTCATTTGGTGGTCTATAGCCAAAGTGGTTGTTGATATTCATGTCAAAGTCCTTGTTGTTCATTCATTACTTGTTCACATGGTGTTGGTGCAAAAGGTATTGATAGAGTTGTTTCATGAAAAAGTCACAGGTATTGAACAAGTACTCATTGCTCATTCATCATTCACATTTTATTCTTGATGGCTAATACATTTTGATGTTGTGACTCAAATGTATTTAGTGGATAGAATTTTGGCATAAAGGCATGATTGGTGTTTGTTGATGAGATCTTCATGCTTCTACAAGGATCTAAACCAATGTCAAAAGCATAATATTCTGCATCAAAGGTATATGGTTAGAATCAAAGCTTACAGATCAATTCCATGTTTTCAAGCCCATTGAGTTTGTTTGAAGTTATTTTGGGTTCTCTCATTGCTTGCAAGTTTGCTCTTAAACCCTATATGAGGTTCATTATGAAAATTTTATAACAAGTTTACTTTTTGTTATATTTGGTTGGTGACTTATTGTAACCGGTGGAAAGGAACTCCCTTTAGTTGTGTCTTGAGGGTTTTAAAACCATCAGAAACTGGCCCTACTCCTTTTCTTAACCGGCTTAGCAAGTCAATAACTTATGTAATACCACCCCTACTACTTACTCCAACAGTCTACGAAGGCATTGGTAAATGCAACATTTCATAAAATTCAATTTTATATAATGATTTGATGGATGTTCATTCCCCTTTTACTATAATATGTCTTTGTCTTATGACTGCTCATCCCCATTTCATTTTCCCTAAGGCTGCCTGTCATATAACAAACCATGCTTCATGACACTGTCCTTCTCAAAACCATTGTTTATGTTTGTGTTGTAGTATTCCTCTATCTCCTTCCTTCTTTATACTCTATCATTTCACTCTTGAACAATGGCATACCATTGTATCATATCAAGCCTTTGCATTGCTTCCTATTTAGCTTTCAACAATTCCCATGGCATGTTATCTTTTGATAGTTGACGTATTATCCTTGATCATGGTGGTAATCCTTTTGGAATGACTGTCCCATGCTTACGTTTAATTTTCTCCTTTTTTGTCCTTGAGAATGGTGAATGTCATGTTGATTTTGAGAGCCAACCATTATGATTTTGTTGTCTCTTAACCATTCTTTGAAAACCTCACCTAATGCCTTCTCAAACTCTACCCTAGCTTCCTTTGTAGGGATTGACAACACCATTATTTGATTGCTACTACTATTATTCTAGAAAAACCACCTTTTCAATAGTCATAAAAAAACATCATCATAGGTCTTACTTTCCATTTTCATACTTTGATATCGCATAGTCATTTACTCTTTTCATCTCATTGACCATACACCTTTGATGATGAAGAGTGCTTCTCATGATTGTCCTTAAGGTTGTTACTCCATCAAGCATTTCTATTTTTATGTTCACCTTCAGGATAATATTGTCCTTCACTTTATTGTCTAATAAAATTTTGTGATTTTGATTGCCATAATTAATTTCATTGATAGGACTACCCTAGGAAGCAAGGCATGACCTCTTTTCATGGTTGTCATCAAAAGGGACTATCATAGATTGTCAAAGGTTTCCTTTAATAAATTTTTCCTTTTTGTCCTTATGATGACTATTCATTACATACCACTGTCATAGGTCTGCTCTACCTTCTAATTCACCACAACTCTTGGCTGCTTCATGAATTTATCATTGTCCACGATTGATTCATGCCCCTTCTCATATACTAGATTGTTGTTATAACCATATCTTTTCAACCTATTGAAGAAATCATTGGTTTTCAATTTGTGTATCTTCATATGCTTGTCCAAAAGTCTCAATCTTAGTAATATAGGCTTCTCCTTGTTCACTTTTAACTTTAAAATCTTTGTTAGCTTCCCATTATCATGATGACTACTCTATGCTTGAGTGTAATTAAACTACCTTTTAAGGGGTACCTGATTGAGTTCATGTGATTGGATTTTTGGACCGTCATTAATAGGTTTACTATGTTCAATATTTTACTATTATGCTTTCATATATTTTTTGCAAGCATGCATATCTTATTCAAAAGCACCTATTTTAGGCTTTTAGCCATACTAGCAAGGCACTCAACTATTTGAATACATGCTTTGTTAGACATGTATGAAAAATGTCGTAGCATAGACAAGGAAGTGAATTGTTTGATAAAATTCCTAAAAGAAATGTGGTCTCATGGTGATGGAATGCCATGACAATCCATATAGTAGCAAGACAACAAAATGGATTGTCATGGAATTCCATCACCACATGACCACATTTCTTTTAGGCATTTTATCAAACAGTTCACTGCCTTGTCTATGATGTTGCTTACTATTATGCTTTGATAGATTTTTTGCAAGCATGCGTAGCTTGTTCAAAAGAACCTGTTTTAATCTTTTAGCCATAGTAGCAAGGCAGTGAATTGTTTGATAGAATGCGTTGATGCAATATGTATTGTCATGGCATTCCATCACCACGAGACCACATTTCATTGAGGCATTATATCAAATAGTTCACTATGCTACCATATTTTTCATACATGTATACCAAAAAATTCTATCAAACAGTTCATTGCCTTGCTGCTATGGCTAAAATTCTAAAACGGGTTCTTTTGAACAAGCTACGCATGCTTGCAAAAAATATATCAAAGCATAACAGTAAATTAGGATTTTCATGGCTTCCAAAACCATTGCTAAATAGTAAATATGGATTGTTGAAAAAATCTATCAAAGCATAATTCTAAATATGGATTGTCATTTCATTCCAACACCATGGTCTTGGAATGCCATGGCAAGCCATAGAAAGCAATAGAAATAGTTCATTGCCTAGTCTATGGCTTGTCATGGCATTTCAATCACCATGGTGTTGTAATGCCATGAAAATCCATATTTACTATTATGCTTTGATAGTAAACACCCAATGTTTTCTAACAAGCATATACATGCACAATATGATTGCAAGTTGGAAAAAATAGTGTGAGGTGAGTATATGTCTACCAAAACATAGTGGACACCCATAGATAAGCAATCATACATAAAAATACTTCATTGCCTTATCTATGGCTTGCCATGGAATTCCAATCACCACATGGTGTTGCAATTCCATGACAATCCATATTTACTATTATGCTTTGATAGTAAACACACGATGTTTTCCAACAAGCATAAACATGCATAGTATGATTGCAAGTTGGAAAACACACTATGAGTTGAGTATATGTCTACGAAAACACAATGACAACCCATATATAATCAATCATACATACAAAAAGTTCATTTCCTTGTCTATGGCTTTTCATGGCATTCCAACCCACATTGTGTTGGAACACCACGACAATCTAGATTTACTATAATGCTTTGATAGTAAACACACAATTTTTTCCAAAAACCATATTAATGGATATTGTGATTGAAGTTGGAGAGCATAGTATGAGGTGAGTATATGTCTACCAAAACATATAGAAATAGTTCATTGCCTTCTCTATGGATTCTCATGTCATTCCAATCACCATGGTGTTGGAATTCCATGACAATCCAGATCTACTATTATGCTTTGATAGAAACACACAATGTTTTCCAACAACCATATACATGCATTCTATGATTGCAAGTTGGAAAACATAGTGTGAGGTGAGTATATGTCTGCCAAAACACAATGGCAAGCCATAGATAAGCAATCATACTTACAAATAGTTCATTTCCTTGTCTATGACTTGTCATGAAATTCCAATCACCATGAAACCACATTTCTTTAAGGCATTTTTCAAACTGTTCACTACCTTGTCTGTGTTGTTGCTTACTAATATGGTTTCATAGACAAGGAAATGAACTATTTGAAAAAATTCCTTAAACAAATGTGGTCTCTTGGAATGTCGTGACAAACAAATGCAATTGGAAACTACAATTATCACTCTAGTATGAATGAATTAATATCCTTGACAATAATATTTGGTTGCATAGGTGGAGTTCCCTATAGTTTTGTGTATAGTCTCACAATATATTTTTGATACCTCTACTAAAGATGATTATATATATCTATGAGCCAAATTGAATTTCTTTTTAAATAAGGTGTTTCCCATTTTCTAACAAAATTTGGTTAGGGGGTCTCCATCTGCAAATATCACTCTAATTATCATTATATATCTGCAATTATCATTCTAACTGCTTGCAATTATTTTGGAAAAAATAGTGGGAGATGAGAATGTCTACCAAAGCATAGTTGCAAGCCATAGATAAGCAATCATACATAGAAATAGTTCATTTCCTTGTCTATGGCTTGGCATGGCACTCCATTGACCATGAGACCATATTTCTTTCAACCAATTTTCCAAACAGTTCACTGCCTTGCCTATGTTGTTGCTTACTATTATGCTTTCATAGACAAGGCAGTAAACTATTTCAAAAAATACCTCAAACAAATGCGCTCTCATGGAATTTCATGACAAAAATATACAATTGGCAACTACAATTATCACTCTAGAATGAATAAATTAATATTTCAAAATAGTACTTGGTTGTGCAAGTGGAGTTCCCTATAGTTGTGGGTATAGTTATTGCCTATGCAATGTGAAGTAACTGCATAACTGCTTTTAGGTTGAATATGTAAAAAAACTATATTGTAATTTAAAATTTGTTATCTATCTATGAGTATCTACTTATTAGTTATGCAATGTGAAGTAATGCTTTCAATTTGAAAGATGTGCAATGCATTGATATGGAAAACACTGGGTGTTTATAAAATTGCAACTTGCATCACAACATACCCAAACCCTCATGGTTTTTAAGCTTGTATATGTACGTGTGCATTATAAATAGCAAGAACACCAATTTCTTGACATTATCATCGATAATAAGTAAACTTGTTGAAAGTGGTGAAACATAGAGTGTTAATGGTTCTTGGAAAACAATGGGTGTTTATAAAACAATACCTTTCATTACATTCCTAAGGTCTAAATAACAAAATATTTTAAAGACATTCATATTATTTTATAAAATTCTAAGATGCAAAACATTGGGTTTTACAAAACCTGCAACCCACTTAAAGTTTGAAAACAATTTACAAACAAAAACCCTCATAATGTTTTAAAACCCTTTACAACTAACAACCCAAATGATTGGAAACCCCTCAACTCACTTCAGATGTTTTTTTAGTCTCCCCTTGTTCTCCAACCTTTCGCTTGCAACTCCACTCTCCAACCTTTCACTTTCAACTTGCAGAATGAAAGAGCAGAATACACAGAGTGTTAAGGTTGTTGGAAAATAATGGGTGTTTATAAAATGGTCCACATTTCATTGCATTCCTACAGTTTTAATAACAAAAGCTTTCGAAGGAATTCATAATGTTTTCTAAGATTCCGGGTTCTCAAAACACTGAGAAACTTGCAACCCACAACAACAACACACCTATATTCATACAAAAACGCATGAAACCGTACATAAAAATATACACCATTACACATAGTCGATTAGAAATGACTCACCTCAAGTCAGTTGGTCATCTCCCTCGCTTGCAATGTGCCCTTGCTCTCCAACATTTCAATTTCAACCTGTAGAATGAGAAAACCCAAAACACAATGTGTTTTCCAAGAACAATACTCGTTACAATTTAAACCACATGTCTTAATCACATTACCACCCTTCCCACTTGCACGTAATAGATAGCTTCTTGCACAAGGAAAAAAAATGTCGGCATAATTCGACGATGGGAAACCTCCTCGCTTTCCTTGCCGTGACGTTTCCTTCCGTCTGTCGGCTTCATTACTTTTATCATCCATCTGACGGGCCCTGCACTATGTCATCTCTTCATGTTATGCATGTTTCCATGTATGTTATGTATGTTTTCATGCATTTTTTTATGTACATAGGTGTGTTTTTTCTAGGAGTTAGTTGACTCTGATTACTTTCTTCCAAATAAATATATTGGAAATATATTTTATGTTAAGCATAAAAGTTTATAAAAAAACTTTTTTAAATTTTTATAACTAGAAATCACACCTTGGTGTGTAATGGGTATGTCGAAGAGGTGTGGAAGGTCAGTTAGGAAAAAAATTGGTCTATTTTTTGTATATATTTGTATAGTACATGAGGTCAATTGTAGACCATTTAGAAAATGGTGTTGCTTGTTCAACAAATGTCTTAATGAAGAAGTGATAGGTTTATATAATCTATGTATCTACTTAGAAGGATCCAAACATAACTAGAATAAAACCTTTAAATCGGGAAGATGATCAACCTCCATTACCAACGGGCTCATGTTATGTTTTCAATAGGGAGATAGGGAGAGAGAGAGTGAGAGAGAGAGAGAGAGAGAGAGAGAGAGAGAGAGAGAGAGAGAGAGAGAGAGAGAGAGAGAGAGAGAGAGAGAGAGAGAGAGAGAGAGAGAGAGAGAGAGAGAGAGAGAGAGGAATCAATGCAAGTTTGTGACATCATGTTGGTTGTGACATTAAATATGGTTGAACATGTCATCCAAAGGCAAAGAATAATAAGTTGACTAGATTGTCCAAATTCTATAGCACGTTCATCAACCCAACTAGTCACAAGTAAATATTGAGATATTGGGTTTTTGATGTCAAAATAATAAAGAATAGAACAACTAATAAGCAATGCATAAATAAGATGTCATACATCATAGAGAATTTATTTAGTCAACCAAAATCGAAAGTTGAGATAGAAGAAAATTTCATATGAAGAAATGTGTGGTGTCATATAGTTTAAAATGTGAAGTGATAAATATTAAATACTTCAAAAGGAAAGAAGAAAATTTTCTTGAAATCAATTTATGTTTAACAGATTGAGAGAAAAACGATCCAAGTCACATGTGTACTATTCTTGAAAACTCAACACCAAATATGTTTACCTCTCAACACATCTTCAATAGTGTACTAGGGGTTTCACACACTTGACCCATAAGTAGTGTTGAGATAAAATAAAACTTGAAAGATGACAATAAAATATTGGAAAGTTAGAAGAAGACCATTCATTGAAGGAATTTTTTATTTGTGAGTCATACAAAAATATTCTAAAGCCAACAGGATTGTGATGGAAATTATTCTTCAACTATACTATAAGATAGTTTACAACAATTATTTTATTTTATTTTATTGAATAAGCTTTCAAATACATATATACAAACAACAAATAACAAGTTTGTAGTAGAGGAAGCTATAGAAAAGAGAGAATAGTTAAAATAGTTGAATTATAATTACAAAACCCCCATAAAAGACCTTGTTCTTTGAACATGAATTCATGACCTTTAGTACAAATTCAATTACTACTGCTCTAACTATGTTGCCATACAAAACCAACATTGAACAGTGTAGCTTAGAACCATGAAAATCATCCACTGGTAGGAAAGCAAATATCTTGCAATCAACTTCACATTTCGCATTGAGAACTAATTATTTGATTAAATATTTGGGCTAGATCAAGACCATACAAGTAGTCCTTTTCAAGCTCACTGCCCTAATTAACTCACCCACATGTCCCTCATTGCATTGAAAACATTTGTCATAAATTCCCCAAGATATTCTTCCTACTTTACCCAAAATTCCTCCAAAATATAGTAGGAGGCGATGAGAAGAACGTCTTGGCATTATGGGGCACTGAAATGTCTTACTACATATTAATTACTTTCACTCCAAAACTAGTCGATACAACATAGAAAACCCTAAGCAACAAAAGTAGATAAGAAAAGCTTGTGGTACCTATTGATTAAGTCATGAACATGAGCATCACTTTGTGTAAAGTTTTCAATAAAGAATGCAATAACAAACTAAAAACATTCAAATACAACCAAATACCCAACAAAGCATACATATTATAAAATGCATGCATAAACCTTATCTAAGATATAATTTTTCTATATACAAGTTCATAGGCAAGCAGACAAATACTCTACAATTTGGTCCAAGGTTGACAAACAACCATGCCTTTTTAAGAAAAAAGGCTGTGTTCTAGAATAAATATCAGAGAAATAATTTTAGTAAGCAGTAATAGCGATCATTTCTCATAACAAAATATTTAAAAAGAAACCATAGTATAAAAAGATATATTCTGATCACCAAAGACTACTCTTTTGATTTGAATGACACCTCTCACAATTGTTTGTTAAAAACATCAAGCCCTAAAAAAAAAAGAAACTAAATCAAATAAAAGGCCAAACCCCTCAATCAAAATTGAAGAGTAAATAAAATGATTAGAACGAGCGTTGACATGACTGTTTCCAGCCTCGAGACTCTCTAAAATCTTGAAATTCTTTGGGATTTAGATTTGCAAGAGCAATTAAACAACTTAGCAAACACATTGGTTGTCTCAAAATCCCATCAAAACATTGGATCTCGACCCTCCTTCTCAAGGATTGCAACACCCATATAGCTTTAGATGTTGTCATACCATATCAAGCATAGATGTAATAACCTAAATCTCTTCACTAAATTAGAGATCCAATACTTATATAATCCCACTATACATATATTTCTACAATTTTGCTATTTTTGTATATGGCATGCAAATACCATGCACCCCTTCTCGTGTATCCATCCACAAAACCAGAATCATACCAGAAATGCAAAGATTAAAGATTGTTGGGTGTGAACAATTCGAGTTGTTGCCTCATTACATCTCAAATCAGGCTTCCTTGAGTGAGATCTATTTAAAGTATACCAGGTTAAGGGAGCTCCCAATTAACATCGGTCGACTCAACAAGTTGAGAGTGATGAAAATAGGCTTAGATGCAACCTTTACCAGAATCTATGGGTAGTCTTACTCTTGTAGAGCGATTGGTATTAAGAAATTTACAAGTGCAATGTTCAACAATATCATTGAAGCAACTAAAATCTTCAGACTCTGCGAATAGATGAATGCCCAATTAGTGTATGGTGGAATACATTTATTGTAGCCTGCAAAAGACAACATACATCTGCATTTGGCCAAAAAAAGTAGCAAAAGGAAATCCACATAATGAAGGAAAACAAGTTGTATTCGTGGCTTTAAGATCTAATGACGCTCAACATTTCTATTGTCTCCTAGACCAATGTAAACCGTCATGACCAAAGTTAGCTCGCTCTCTTCAGATAGGAAACACCTTCCACATAAATAATAAAAAGTAGTCACTTGATTTTAACAAGTGTCATGTAGTGGCTAGTACTTGCCTTTATAGTATTTTAGATTTAATAAAAATAAATGTATGTTTTGTTAATGTGAATAAAATTAAATGTCAATTTTGTTAATTATAGTATTAACATAATCATTTAAAAATGTCACATTAATATTAATTTTTATTATATTGATGTAAATAATATATTAATCATTATAATGCAAATTGTAGGATAATGCATGCTTATATTTTAGTTTAATAGAATAAAAGGTAGTTACATGCATTTATATTAATATTAATAATTATTAATCTTATCTTAATTATATTATATAAAATCAATTATCTTATATAAAAGTAATTATATATTAATTTTTTAAATATTATAAAGATATTCAAACAAAATAAAAATCAAATCAAATGATAGTATAATATAATTAAAAGAAAACAATATTATTATTATATAAATATAAAATTTATCTAATAATTGTGTTACCTACTAATATGTATAATATAATATAAACTTATTAAATTATATTTATTGATTAAATAATATAAATTATAATTATAATTTTAAAATTATTTTATATTAAATGAAATGAAATGATTATATAATATAATTATAAGAAAGAATTAAATATTAATATTTAAACATTAAATTTATATAATAATTTTTTTAAATAACAATATGTATAATATAATTTATTTGTGTTCATGAATCCATCTACATAAATATTTGAACATAGACATCTCAAAATATTATAAATAATAATAAATTTTTTAAAACATAACAAAATAAACATATAATATTTAATATTACAAAAATATTAAGTTTTAAAATAAATAAAAAATTACCAATTTTTTTTATAAAAAAAACTATAAGAATAATTAAAATTTTAAATAAATACTTTTATTTTTTAAATGTATCCTATTAAAACTCAAATGCTTGATGACTTCCATATTTTCAGACTTAATAGGATTATGTGGTATAATTCACATATAATTCGCCTTCGATCAAATGTTATTAACACACAACTCCCAGTTGACAGGTGGAGAATTGTTTTGAACTAGCACATTGGTCAGAACCATTAATTACATTAATATTAATCAGTGTAGGGCAGATGCGGTGAAAAAAAAAAACATCTAACTCAACAAATTTGAAACCATTTCAATGAAAAAGCTACCATACAGTAGTTCGTTGGAGAAGCCGTATTTTAAAGAAGTTTGTAGGATTTTTGTGTGAGATTCATAATAAAACTATCAATCTGTCATATTGCAGGAAACACCCTCTAAATTGATGGGCTGATGGATGTAGTAAAAGAATAAAATGTGTGACGCACTTAAACCTTTTTAAAATTAAAGTTATACAAAAGTTATCAAGAATAATAATATATATTTAAAGAGGGTTTTCTTGTTAAATTCATCAAAATTTAATCAGATGGAATATTAATTTGTTAAAAAAAGAAGAATTTTGGAGAATAAGTATCGGAATAAATTCAAAAATATTGTTTCTTAAAAATGGTAAAATAATAGGTCAATTTTATGAAAAATAGGCAAAATAATAATTCACTTAAAATCCAATAACACACAAAACTTTTAAGCCAATCATAATCACAAGAAATATTTTTTATAATTTATAAAATTAAATATTTTGCAAATTCACTTTACAAACTTAATTTTACTTTTTTCAAAAAAAAATTATTGTTTTTGATTGGTTGTAAGATAACTTATTAATAACTAGTTAATTCAAAAAAACATAACTTATTGCAATACTATTACCTCATGACGAGTACTAATAATGTGTGTATATTATGAAATTTTATGCACATATAAAATATATATATATATTTTATGAATAGGCAACTATCTATATTAAAATAAAGATAAAGTTACATATTCACAAAAAAAGATGGGTGTTAAGAAGGAACACCTCGAGGGTCATATGGGTAGCTCCCAGAAAAACCAAAAAATTAACCAGTCACATGGGCTGAGCCCGAAAGTCCATGATTACAAAACATATAAAAAAAAGGCCATTAAGTAGCCAAAGCAATGCAAACAGAGCCAAGAGGGTCTCTATCATCCATGTTCTTCCCCCATACATCAGCAGGGTCTGGAGTGATGTCAGGAGGAGAACCCCAACCATCGTCGACATCTTTTTCCTTCTCTTTATCTTTATCCTCGCGTCGGGGCGAGTTTGCAAGCGCTAGACGCAATTTTTTTTTTACCAATGTTTGGCCAACCAGAGCCAGAAGCAGGAGGGTCATCAGAGGGCCACCCAGAACCATCACTACTACTCCCCAAAGCACCGCCAGAAGGCCACCCCTGGCTAGCCCGTGACGGAGGAGAGCAGATTCGTCGAGGAGGGCGAGAATCCCGTTGAAGAGGAGGCTGAGAGCAGGGACGCGCAAAACCACTTCGCTGTCGACCGCAGGAAGAGGTGGGCGAAGCGGGCACTCGAGCAACAGTACATGAGGCATTGCCCTAGTGATCTAGCAGCGCTTGCAAGTGAGCAACCTCAAGTGCAAATTTGTTAGCTTGCACCAGAATCTGTAAGAGAACGTTAGAACAAATAATAGCTTTAGCATATAAAGAAACATTAATATCCGTTTGAAAATGAGAAAATATACAAGCATTTTTGTCTTTCTAGATATTCAAGAGGATTTCCACTATGAAAGTGTGCCAAAGCTAGGTAAATTTAGTAGGAATTCTGGGTGAATCTCCTAGCAGAACCATATGCCAAGAGAAAATCTCCAGCCTAAAGGGTCGAAAGAAGTCATTAATCCAAGTCCAAAGTTGCTAAGCTCTGGGACAAAACCAGAAAAAGATGCTTAAAAGTCTCAGCTTTCCCACACAAAGGGCAACGAGGGTCCTGGACCCCCAAGTGAACAAGTTGAGAACCCACAGGCAAGCCTTGGAAAAGAATACACCAAGAAAAGTGGGCAAGTTTTGGCTCAAGACTTGCAAATCAAGTGGCAGGAAATCTTTTACGCCAAACATGAGCGGGAGATTGAAGAAGCCACCTCTAGTTAAAACTTTGAATCATTGAAAAGTGTGGTGAAAGCCAGTTGTAACCAAATCGAGGCTTGTAATTCCTGAAAGGGGTGTCTAGATACCACTTCCAGTCTTTCCACCAAGATTTGGTCCCACGAATTCCAACCTTATGAAGCATCTCTATAGGAATAACATTCACCAGACCATCATAAGTAGCATGGTCCTAGTTATGAAGCCTGTACAAGGAACAAAAATTTTCCAACTGCATGATACGCAATGTGGGTCTATGAAATAACTATTGTAGGGTTTGGATACCCTTCTGTCTCACCAAAAAGTGTAGCCTTTAACACTTTTCGCCTATTTGGACCTTTTCCTATGGATTTTGGACCTTTTTCAGCCTCTTTTTACTCCTTTCCAAGCCTTGTGTCGAAATATTGTAAGGTGTTGTAAAATATTTTCATACTTTCCTAGGCTTGTCATCACTAAATTAACCCTTTCACATACCATAATGACCCCTTAATCCTCATACATGTCCAAATTTAGTGTGTTTTGTGAGACAATCCTGACAAACTATAAGAATCATATTTTAATCTCCAAAAAACAATGAAAAATGCCCAAGTGGACTAGGTCACCACCTTGGGCAACCTAGTCCCATGTGGCATAAATTTCATTTTTAACTTAAGTTTCTTTTGGGATTATGTCTCTAAAACCCTAAGGTTGGCTTGTATGGTGTTATTTCGGGAAAATTAGGGCATAAATTGTATAAATAAGCCAAAATCCATAATTTCTCATTATATGCATCACTCAATTCACTCTCCTCTCTTCTCAATCATCACTCCTCAAGCAAGCTAGGGTTTCATATTCTAGGTCAACAAGAAATCATTGTTGAAGCACCCAAGGGCTGAATCCTCCATTGTTGCAACTCAAGATCATTCATCATGGCAAGGTATTGAATCCATCACTTCTCATTTCATGTTTCATTACTTTATTTCTCCATTTGATTTAATTATCTAGAAAGGGGCTTGACCATTCTAACAATCAATATTTATCCTTTCTCTTTGTGTGTGTTTGCAGATTTAGGTGCATTGGAAGCTTGAAGATCATCCAAAAAGTTGTCCAAGTTCTCTAAGGTTGAAGAAACTCTAGTTGAAGCTTGGAAGACTTCCACAGGCCAAAATCTTCATTTTCGGGACCAAACACCTAGAGGAGTAGAAAACATAGACCGAGGGCCTCAGGTTCCATCTTCTAATTCACAAAAATTCAGAAGAGTACTAGGTCACCACTTTGGGTGACCTAGTCCCACTAAAGCTATTTATCAAAAAAATTGGTAGATCTGGATACCCTTTTGATTGAAATAGGCCCCAGAGCAGTTTTCTAGAATTTGCCTGAAGAAGGACTAGATCATCCAACTTGGCACAAGTGTCCCTTTCATATTCAACATCAAATTTAGCAACATTTCCAGCCCCTACAAGATCCCAACTACACACCTCTTCAACCCTATCCATTTCTATGATAGTTTGTTTATGTTTCTTAGGTTATTTTGTACATACTTGTATATGTCAATGTATTTTCTAGTATAGTTGTATTTCATAGGTTTTACATTCATAGTTAGTCTCTATTTTCAATTTATTTCTCTTAGACACACCTACACACACCTCACAACCCCCAATCCAAACCCTCTTTAAATGAACCCTAAAATGAAAAGGTGTGAAAGAGAGTCCATTCCTCAACCAAGCTTCTAGGTGAAAAACCTTGGAGGTTCATTAGGGAATCCTCTTTCCCTTGTTTCATTTTTGGTGGTTCATTTTGGTGAACCCGACTTTCTTACACCCTTCCTTTCTTGTTTAGAGTCCTTCTTCATCCTAGAATTAACTTGCATTGCATGTTGCATTAGTAAATTTGCATTCTAGGGTTTTAAAATTTGAATTAGTGAAAAGAGCATAATAGGTTGCATTTTTGCATCATAAATCATTCAATTTTTTTGAAATTTTCCAATTTTATCTTAGATCTACATTATACAACATAGAAACCACCTGGATCCATCCAATTTTTTTGTAAAATCTCAAAAAAATCACCAGGTGGACTAGGTCGCCACTCTGGGCGACCTAGTCCCTTCAAGCTTCTAAAATTGCCCTTTATAGAGCTGAAAACCTAGTTTTTAAGCTTATGTTTTGTGCCTTTATCTATTTGCATCAATAGGTTGTCTTTTTGTTACATGTATTTGATTAAAATTATCTTAAATTAGCTCATTTCATGCATTGCTTAGTTTTAATTTTGCATACACTACATTTCTTTTTCAGATTGTTACATAATGTCATCAAAAAATTACCTTGTTTTTCATCTGAAAAATTGCATTTCAACATTTTAGTTGAAATTATTGCATTGTATTCTCTCTCCCCTCTCTCTTACAATTTTTTATTTTAAAATATGTGGCTTTGATTTGGTTTCAAATGGATTGCATAAATTTAACATTCCTTCTTATGAGTTCAATGTAGATTATAATAATGCATTCATTGAAAGAACATGTTAATAACCAAACCATTGACACGATTCTTAACATTTCATTACCCCTCGATGAGGAAATTTGTGTTGACAATCATAATAATCATACTTGTGCTTCTCCCTATACCTCTCCTATTAGTGACAAAGGTATGCTGGTGATAGAAGGCACAAACGTTGAGGGTCTTGATTGTCCCTCTCCTCATCCCCCTTTGCCAAACACTAAACAAAAAATATCTCTTGACATCACCTTACCTAGTCTCCCTAACCATAGCCATCAACCTTTACCTTCTTCTAATATCCCTCCTCGATGTAAAGAGGACATGTTGGTGCTAGAAGATCCTTCTCCTAAGAGTCATGAGACTCTTGACCCTCCCTTTCCTAATGCTCCTCCCCTTTGGGATAATCTATTTGACAATCATAGTGGATCTTCTCTTGATGCCTCCCCCCTTGTGATGAAGCATGTGATGAACCTCTTCCATGCTCTCCTACTAGGGTAGATGGTATGGAACAAGAGAATGAGATCCTAGAAAATCAAATAGACTCCCCTCTTACCCATCCCCCTCCTCCCTCTCCCATCATTGATCATTCCCCTACTAGTGATGAAGTTATTTTAGAAGAACCACTCCTTGAATGTCAAGCACATGAAGCTTGTAATTCTTCTAAACTCTCTCCTCCTAGGGAGGATATCATGGTGCAAACCAAGGATAACATTGACTCTCCTTCCAAAGGGGATGTTAATATTATTCAACCTCAACTCATCCTTTCTCCACCTTCTAAACTTGAATTCACTCTCTCCCCACCTAAGCCTAATGTATTGGATAAATTGAGTCATAATACCATTTCTCATACACATTACACTCGTAATAACCCGCGATCCCAACCATCAACCTCAACACCCTTACCTTCATCCTCTCCCATCTTACCTATTGCCCCTTGCTTAAATTCCTTTCTTAAGGAGTATGGCCTTGTTGACCAATTAAGGACTACTCCCACAAAGATCTCTTTATGGGACCTTATTCAAGCCTCCCCTCACTATCACAACATGATTTAGTAAGCCTTACAACAAATTATTGTTTGTTCTAATGCACAAACAAATGACATAGCAGCTATGATACAAGGCTTCAATGTTGACATTGTTTTCCAGCAAAGTGAGCTCCCTCCTTTGGATGTACAACAACAGTCCGACACCTTCATGATCATATCTCAATACAAACACATAGGAATAAAGTGAAACCTTGTTGATAATGGATATGTTGTTAATGTGTGTAGTGTCAATCTCTTGGATAGGCTCCATATCAATAAATCAACTATCAAACCTACCTCCTTATCTATCACTAGATTTGATAGTGTAGGACAAAAGCCGCTTGGTGTAATCACTTTGCCTCTTACAGTTGGAGTGGCCACATTAGACACATTGATTCATGTTATGCCTAATGATGTTTCATCTAACCTCATCTTAGGTAGGTCGTGGATTCATGCAATGAATGGTGTGCCTTCCACTCTTCATCGAAAGATGAAGTACATCTACAACAACAAAGTATACACACTCAACATTGATCCTGAACCTTACAATGTATTAAACCTTGAGAAAAACAAATCCAAACCCTTCACTACTTCTACACCCACCCAAAAAGTGGATTCCACACAACCAAATTCCTTAGACGCTGATTGGGGTTCCTTAAACTTCACCCCTCCTTTACTAGGAGACTCCAAGACCACAACCAAAGACTCTCCAAAGGGAAATGTAGTCTTGGAAACACAAGACTCGGCTGATCCTTCGACAACATCCACCTCAACTACTTTAGCCACCAATTCAAATAGTGAACCCTCAGCCGAACAAAAAAAGCTACAAAAGCTTTATGGAAAAGGTTATGAGATCATGAAGCAACTTGGCCATAGTGGCAAAGGTTGTGGTGCTCACGAACAAGGTATCAGCAACCCTATCGAGCCTAACACACAAACATCCAACCATGGTCTTGGATTTTTTCCTTTCATCAAAATCATCAAACCTTCCTCCAATAGCAACACTATCCCAACTCACCCTTCTAAACCAACCTTAGAAAGTGATCCTTTGAAACCAACAAAGGACTCTTCTCTTAAAGCCAATGTCATCTCGCAACCCACTAATGATTTAGATTTTACACACTCCTCTAAAGGAGTATACAAAATCTCACAATCCATAGCGCCTTGTGTAGGTATGACATCCTATACTAAGCAAGAACTTTCCTTGTCACCAACCAAAGGATCACCTTCTACCCTTGATCAAGAGAGTATCTTGTTAAGACTCCTCCAAGATCACTTGATATTCCTTCCTCCAAAAACTAAAAAGAAATGTTCCAACAAACATTCCTTTTGTGCCTACCACCGAGTTCATGGCCACTCCACTAATGAGTGTAAGGCCTTGAGTAGTAGAATTCAACATCTTAAGAATTTTGGTGTTCTCCATTCTATGGGGGCACCTACTTCCTCTGATTGATACCAATTTTCACTCAACTTTTCATTTCCTTAATCCTTTCGGCTCACTCTTGTCCTGCACTAAGTGGAGGCAAGGGGTTGGTTACCCTTTTTCCCTCGTATTTCGCTTGTCATTGTCTCTTTCTAATTGTTGTTAACCTTTCATGAACATATAAGAGCAAGCTTTGGATTTGGATGACTTATCTTAAGATTGACTTGCATGTGACATACTCCCCTCCTCTTCATGACGCAGCTTTTTGGAAACATATGAATCGGCATAGGGCTTTCCGAACAAGCTCTCATGTCCTCTTCCTCTTCTACTTCAAAGTAATTGTTCACATGTACAGTGACTCACAATTCCTTTAAAGTGGGGGCATACATCACCACTCACATTTCATTGTGTGATCTTTTTCCTGCAATTCCTTCTCTTGAAAAAATTACACACAATGTTGTTCAGGATGAGATATTTGCATTTTGCATCTTTTGCATACAAGATGAGCCCTTTCCTCTCTTGGATACACTATGAGTACATTTGCACTTTTCCTCTCTTGGACACATTATGTATAATGTTACCTAGGATGAGACATCGCATGAACATAGGAAAATCCCTTTGAACAAACATCACTTCCTCTTGTGGCACCTTATCAAAGTTATCACGAGGTATAACTTTGGTTTGGTTAAGCGAGAATCCCAAAAAGTGGCACGACTTTCCCCATAGCCACCTTTGTGAGTACAGACCAACCGTGTGTATGGTTTTCACCTTTTGGGACAACTCACCCTGCGGACGACCTAATTTTATATGGCCCCAAAGTGAGCACATATTTTTCACCCTTTCTCTTCATTTCAAATCTTGTCATTGCATGATCATGTATCTCGTTTCACTGTAATGCATTCACCCTTGAATGTGTCTTTTGCATTGATGTCTTCTTGACTTAGAATCTCAAATCCTTGGGGGCTTGACCACCTCCATCATCTTTACCGTTCTTCTTCTTCTTTCATTCTTTGCCATCTCCATTGGGCTACTTTAGTGTGAGTTTGAAGCAAGTTCATCCTCTCACTAAAGTGGGGGCTAAATGTGTCACCAAAAAGTGTAGCCTTTGACACTTTTCACTCATTTGGACCTTTTTAAGCCTCTTTTTACCCCTTTCCAAGCCTTGTGTCAAAATTTTGTAAGGTGTTGTAAAACATTTTCATACTTCTTAGGCTTGTCATCACTAAATTAACTCTTTCTCATGCCATAATGACCCCTTAATCCTCATACATGTCCAAATTTAGTGTGTTTTGTGAGACAACCCCGACAAACTATAATAATCATATTTTAATCTTCGAAAAACAACGAAAAATGCCCAGGTGGACTAGGTCACCACCTTGGGCGAACTAGTCCCATGTGGCATAAATTTCATTTTTTACTTAAGTTTCTTTCGAGATTTTGTCTCTAAAACCCTAAGGTCAGCTTGTATGGTGTTATTTCAATAAAATTAGGGCATAACCTATATAAATAAGCCTAAAATCCCTAATTTATGATTAGATGCATCACTCAATTCACTCTCCTCTCTTCTCAATCATCACTCCTCCTTCTCAAGCAAGCTAGGGTTTCATATTCTAGGTCAACAAGACATCATTACTGAAGCACCCAAGGGTTGAATCATCCATTGCTGAAACTCAACATCATTCATCATGGAAAGTTATTGAATCCATCACTTCTAATTTCATGTTTCATTACTTTGTTTCTCCATTTGATTTAATTGTCTACAAAGGGGCTTGACCAAGGCAAGCCCCCATACTCTAACAATCAACATTTATTCTTTGTCTTTGTGTGTGTTTGTAGATTTAGGTGCATTGGAAGCTTGAAGATCATCCAACAAGTTTTCCAAGCTCTCTAAGGTTGAAGAAACCCTAGTTGAAGCTTGGAAGACTTCCATAGACCAGAATCTTCATTTTCGGGACCAGACACCTGGAGGAGCAGAAAACACAGACCAGGGGCCTCAGTTTCCATCTTTTGATTCACATAAATTTAGAAGAGGACTAGGTCACCACTTTGGGTGACCTAGTCCCATTGAAGTTGTTTATTAGAAATTTTGGTAGATCTGGATACCCTTTTGATTGAAACGGGTCCCAGAGCAGTTTTCCAAAAAAATTCCCGAAGAAGGACTAGATCGCCCAACTTGGCACAAGTGTCCCTTTCAGCTTCAACATCAAATTAAACAAAATTTATAGCCCCTAAAAGATCCCAAGTACACACCTCTTCAACCTTATCAATTTCTATAATAGTTTGTTTATGTTTCTTAGGTTATTTTGTACATACTTGTATATCTCAATGTGTTTTCCAGCATAGTTGTATTTCATAGGTTTTACATTCATAGTTAGTCTCTATTTTTAGTTTATTGCACTTAGAAGCATGTACACACACCTCACAATCCCCAAGCCAAACCCTCTTTGAATGAACCCTAAAATGAAAAGGTGTGAAAGAGAGTCCATTCCTCAACCAAGCTTCTAGGTGAAAAACCCTAGAGGTTCATTAGGGAATCCTCTTTCCCTTGTTTCATTTTTGGTGGTTCACCTTCTTGTGGAGTTTGAGCACCTTAAGCCAAGGTGACTTAGCCAACCGCTGACCATTGCAAGCAAAAAGAGGTGACCACCAAATATTCTGTCAGTTGAGTGAAAGCCCATCACGAAAACGAGAGCTAGCCCAATGGAGCCAAGGCTTGACAGCCTCCCAAGCTCGCCAAATACTTTTGGCCAAAAAAGCCAAAAATTTGGATTGGTTCCTTCATGACCAGAAGGTTTTGAAAGCCAATCCCCTTCCAGGTCTGTCTATCAACAGGAAATCCTGACCGAATACAATTCCTGAGAAGAATTTTCCAAGCCTCATCTCTAGTAAGGGCATAAATGATCCATTTAACACATAAAGCAGTCCCTTGCCGTTGAGTGGAGAGCAACCCAAGTCCTCCAGAATCTTTGGGAAGGCAACATAATTCCCAAGCAACATGGTGAAACCCTTTGTGGGATTCAGAAGAGGCCCAAAGAAAATCTCGAAGCAATTTTTCAAGCTTTCCATAGGCAGCTTTGGAAGGGGCCCAACAGGAGTAGTAAACATGGGTAGCTACTAGAACTTTAGAGCGCACCTAGAATTTCCCCATCAAAGAAAAGGGGCTTGGTAATCTAGTAAGCAAGCTTCTACTTGACTTTGGAAAGCACAGCTTGCCATAGCTCATTTGGGGATGCCTAGAAAGCAAAGCGAATGCCCAGGAATCAAAAAAATTCTCCTGGACCAATCCACTTCCAACCATACTACTGAAACCAAGGAGGAGTAGGCAAGATAGACTGTCTGTAGCAAAAAGTTTTGTGTCACTGAATGGCAAAGCCCGAAGCAAGACAAAAGGTGTTAAGACAATCTAGGGACACTTTAATATTTTATTCTTCCTCCACGGGAGTGAGGAAAGAGTCGTTAGCAAAATGGCCATTAACCAGCTAAGCCTGGGAGTTAGGCAGAGAAATGACCTTGACACACTGCTAGGAAACCATGTTGGCTAGAAGGTAGCCAAATCCTTCAACAACAAGCACATACAGAGAGGGGGCAAGCAGGCACCCTTGTCAAATGGAATGAAAGATTCCAAAGGTAGAGGATTGATGACCATTAATGGTGATACAAGTAGAGGCATTCACAAAGAGCATTCGAACAGTATGAATGAAGTTTGGCCCAAAACCCAAAGTTTGCAGCATAGCAAGAATAAAAGGCCATTCAATATGGTCATAGGCCTTTGCAAAGTCAATTTTGATAAACATGGCTTTTTGGTTTGAATGCCTGACCCATTCCATGCCTTCCCAAACAACAATAATATTATCCAGAATAAATTTGGATTTGATAAACCCAGTCTTCTTCAGGCACACAATCTGAGGTAAAAGATGGCAAATCTTCAAAGCCAAAGCCTTGTCGATGATTTTGTAGGAGACATTGAGAAGTGTGATAGGTCTCCAGTTGCAAATGTCCTCTGGATCACCATACTTAGGTATGAATTTTATATTTCCTGTGTTTATTAAGTTACCTAGAGAATTAGCATGAAAAGCCTTTAAGTAAACATGGTACGGATCTTGGCCAACATAGCCCCAAAGGGCTTTGTAGAATTCACAAGGGAACTCATCAATCCTTGAGCTTTGTCATTAGCCATGGAATGGACAACATCTTTGAGATCATCAATTGTTAACAATTGATAACAAAAATTCTTCTAAACTGAGGAAAGCTTATTTGGCACAACAGTAAGGCAATCTTGGAGGGCTTGTTGTCGCACAGGCATGGGTTCCTATGCAGTGAAAAATTTCTCATAATGATGCACAAAGGCCTAGAGAATGTCAGGAAGCTCATAAAGCACCTGGACACCATCTTTAACTTTTTTAATGCCCGAGGATGAGTGTTTGGCACACAGAGCCAAAAAAAATCTTTGGAGGCACGATCACGACTTTTTAGCCAATGTAACCAGGCTTCGATTTGCACACTTTTGGCAGCATAATTTTTTGTAACTTGCTTTTTGTGCCTTAATTTTTCCACCCTTACTTGCAACGATGGAGAAAAAGGGTTTGCCACCAAAGCCTCAATAGCTGAGCAGAGGTTAGCGGTTGTAGACTCATAAGACCATCGGAAAAAGATAGCCAGTTGGCACCCATAAATGCGCATAAATCTAGTTGTGCGAGTGATAGCATCATTCCACCAAGTAATCCAGCTTGTATGATAAGCTGGCCTGCACTCCAGATTCTAGACTTTGTGAATGTGGGCCAGGGTAGGCTTATGGCAGAGTAAAG
The DNA here is from genome assembly GCA_007115665.2 of Sequoiadendron giganteum. Lineage (NCBI taxonomy): Eukaryota > Viridiplantae > Streptophyta > Pinopsida > Cupressales > Cupressaceae > Sequoiadendron > Sequoiadendron giganteum. Next base: position 1,391,667 of record CM021108.1, on the reverse strand, counting down.
ATGTGTTTAGAAAAAAATGATTTTTACACATGCGAGGTTGTCAAGTCTCCAATGTGAAAAGAAATGGGGAAGTGGTTTGACAAAGTCACATCCACTAATGACTTAACCAAGAGAGAAGAACTATCAAAAGAGAAAAAATATTGAGCCGAGATCATGGCATGATCAAGGTGCTTAAATATTCTATTAGAACCGGCCCTGTAATTACACCAAGTATGCCAAAGAGAATGAGAATGGTGGTGACCAAAATTGGGATCAAAGATCCCCAATTTATTGCGCATGTAAAACCACCCCTCCCTTTTGCCAACTGCCCATATGAATGGCAAGGTGCCATCTTTTCCATACACCATCTCAACCATATTGAAATCCCCACATAGTAACCAGGTAGCAACTGGCAATGAATCAACAATCTAGTGCCAAAGCAAAGAGCGTTCCACAACATCATTAAAGGCATAGACATTAATAATCCCAAAGGAATGATTATCAATGTTGAGAAGGATCCAGACGAGCTGATGAGTGGGATCAAACCCGTGGTTGACCACACAAGAATGCCACTATGGGGACAAAAGGGTGACATATTTTCGATGCCCAACATCATGAGTAGTGCAAAACATTTTACTGGCTGGCCAAATAGAGCGACAAGCTGAAGCAAGCAAAAAACTAGAAATTTTAACTTCTTGGAGACAAAGCACTTCAATACCAAAATACTTACTCAAGGTATCCATTATAGTATACTTTCTAGAGAGGTCTGTCAGACCTCGAATATTCCATGAGAGGAAATTCATGAATGAAACTCCTCCATATCATCGAAGTTCGATTCCTCTTCATTCAGAGAAGAGAAACGATTCTGCAAAAATTCTGGCAAAACTGACCAAATCTGGATAGAAGGAGAGGAAAATATTTTCTTTTCTTGAACATATTCCCCTTCTTCCCTTGGTGGAGAAGGGCTACGAGACCACCTTTGAGCTCTCGAAATAGGAGGAGAAGCATTCGACTGTGCTATCATGACATCAGCAAGTTGAGGCATTATCTTTGGCCTAGGCTACGATGGAACATTATCAGCCCCAACAAGAGCTTCCTTCCCCTTTGTTGAAGGGTTTGAAATAGCTTTCGTTGGTTCAGAGGCCTTGGGGGCTGACCCAGAACCAGTGGACTTATTCTTGCGGTTTGTAACCATAGTCCATATCTCATCAAGTTTGGCAGCAGAAGCATCTACCAACCAAGGATTTTCAACATCTCATGGTGAAGAAGGTGTACAAGGCACTGCCAAAGGGTAGTCCTTGATCTTGTGGTCTACAGAATGACACCTATAACATGTATTGGGCAGATTAAAATAAGTAACCTTCCGGGTATGCCGGAGAGCTCCAATTTGGATATCAATGGAGTCTTTCAAATCTTTGGAAAGGTCCACTTCCACACAAACCCTTTTCTGGGGTCGGGCTTGAAAGAATGTATTTAGCTCAATGCAAATAACCCTCCCCGATGAGGATGCAATATGGTTCAAAAAAGGTACACAAGGCAAGGGTAAACCAGGAAATTCAATCTAGACTGGGACCCGCAACTTGGTGTCATTCGAGACAACAAAATCTCAGGTCCATGCCTAGAAAACTAACAAAGAAGACCGAACATACCAAGGACCATGGGCTAAGATAGCCCGGACATGATTGGCCTCCGCAAAGCGGAACAAAAAGAAACCCTTGGTTAAATTTTGGACCATGTCAAGGTGGACCCCATGAGGGACCCAAACCTTGTTGACCCACTTCTTTAGGCACACTTTCAGGGGGAGTCCTCCCAACAAAATACCCAACAAGGGTATGTTGCTCAAGCCATTGACAAGCAGAATCAAAATATGGTAAAGGAAAAACCACATCAGCTAGTGAGTCAGAACACTTACCTCATGAAAGAATTTCAGAACAAATTTTCGAGGTCATTTGTTCGGAGGAGGAGCCATTGAGCAAAGCCGACGAACCACTAACACTAACATGAACTCCTGGGTTAGATCCAGTTGAAGGCATATTAAAACACAAAAACCGCACTAAATGCGATCGTACACACAAGAAAAGAGGAGTTTCCTGCGCTAACAGTGCAGTATGACGCAAGAGGGCCGAGAGTGACCGTAGACACCACAAAACCCTAGCAGAGGTCATACACCTCCGTCCAAACATAGATAATTTAATTAATCAAAATCATTTTATTTATTATGAATTATTTTATTTTATTTATATTTGAAAAAAATAAATTATTTATTTAAGAGTTGTTTTATTTTAGAATTATTTAAAATTTAGTTTATGTTAGTTGTATTGTTTATTTATTTAAAAGTTCTTTTATTTTATTTTAGAATAATTTTATTCTTATTTACTTAAGAGTTGTTTTATAGTTTTACTTTTAATTTTTGTTAATGCATTCACATAATAACTTTCTACTTCTTGTTGTCATTGTAGTTAGGACTCTAGACATAATTAATAAAAATTCTTTTATTTTATTTTAGAGTAGTTTTATTCGTATTTATTTAAGAGTTGTTTTATAATTTTACTTTGAGTTTTTTAAAACATGTCTATTGTGTTTTAATTTTTGTTAATGCATTCACATCATAACATTCTACTTCTTGTTGTCATTGTAGTTAGGACTCTAGACATAATTAAAAATAAGTGGAGGAGTGTCACTATTTGGAACCACTTGTTTGATGTGTTTGTTCAAACTTATCTTTTTTGAAATGATGTCACTTCTTTTAGTCACAACAAGAGGGGGAAAATGTAGACACTGAAAATCTATTCTAATGTTTTGTACTCACTTAGTTATAGGTTAATTGAATAAATCATATTTAATTAATTAATTCACATTATTAACCTTTAATTAATCTTTTCATCATCTAAATTAGTACATGTAATTAACTCACATCACTAGTTAATTGAATAAATTCTATTTATTTAACTAATCTAGTCTTACCTTCTTCTAACTATCATAGGGGAATAATGGGTATTTGATGAGAAGATGCAATTTAAACAATTAGGATTAGGGAACATAAAAAACCCACAAAGGAAAGGTAAATTAGACCCATACATTAAATGCAATTGAATCAATGACTAAACACAAATCAAGATTACATATCAAATTAAGATAAATTATTCAAAGAAAAAAAAGCAAACCTAGCACTCCATTGGATGGAATTATGTCAATTTAGGATGTGGATTGATCAAATTGTGTATAATCCATGTTGCAAAAGCTTGGTTAATGATTATCTTGATTCACAAATGCTCAATATGATGATAAAGAAATGCTCTTAAAAGAATATCAATTTCTCATGATAATTGTGAATGATTTTGATGAAGGAGATGACTTGTTTTATAGATTTCTAGGAGATTTGATCAACGGTGGAGGATTGAAGGATGAAGGTCAATGGATGAGATTATATCAAGAGATCAATGGTGGAGGATTAATGCAAGCTCCAGTCAACTAAAAATATCTTCTCATTTCAAGGAAATTAGTATGGGATATTCTAGAGGGAAAATATTTTGAAAATAGAATATGTCATGTGCAAGTTGGAGGAAAATTAGTAATTAAATAATTAAAAAATTATTTAATTGTGAGGTGAGAAGAAATTAGGATTTAATCAAATAATTGAAAATTATTTAATTGAGACAAAATTAGTATTTAATTAAATAATTTAAAAAGTTAATTAATGTGGAGGGATAGAAATTTGAATTTAATTAAATAATTCGAAATTATTTAGTTATTGTGAAAGGAGGAAAATAATAAAAAATGATGAATTAATCAAATAATTTTAATTATTCAATTAATAGAGGAAAATATTGAATTTAATCAAATAATTATAAATTATTTAATTAAAATTGATGAATCAGGAGATAATGAGGAAAATGATGCAAAATAGCAAATTATGAGTGTGTGATATGTTTAGACAATTTTAGGTGTCTACATCTTGCCCCTCTTTGAGATATTGCACCTGTTATGTTGCTTTAAAGACATGATGTTGATTGGAAAAATAAAATAAAAAAAATAACTGATGCCTTATTGGTTATTTTTAATTCCCAAATAGATTATCACAAGTAATCTATGAAATTTCCATTTTCAATTATCAATAACTTGGAGGGATTGGCCAACGACTAGGAGAAAGTTGGATAATGCTTTCCCCTTCACTTTGGGTTCTACTAGACCCGAGAGGGTAGTCCCTGATAATATTTGTAAGATCTCCTTTGTCAATTATCCCTAATACTGTAAATAGAAAAGAAGCTCCTACAAGTTGAAAGTAGGATTCATAAATCCCCAGAGGATGTGAACCTTGATAATAGACTTAGAGCAGCCAAGGATGCTCTTAAGGAAATTCCAAAATTTTAGAATCCAAGGACTTAAGGTGAGATCCAAAATGAATTGGGCTCAAAATGGAGACAAAGGCACAAAGTTCTTCTTTAGGTACCTAAAAAACAAAAACATAAAAGAATGCATTGAATGGATAAATGTGGGAGGAACAACCTTCACCGAACCTAAGGATATAAATGAGCAGTTCTTATCCTTCTATAAACAACTCTTGACCTCAAATTGCAGAGGGGGGGAATATAAAACTACTAGAAACCCTATAAAAAGAAGTTTCCCAGAAAGGATTTATGACTTAGAAGCACAAGGTCTAGGTAAGGAGATTACCAAAGAGGAAATTGAACAAGAAATCAAATCCATGCAGGATGACAAGTCCCCAGGGGTTGATGGAATCCTGGTGGAATTATTTAAAACCTTCATTGAATGGATCTCAGATGATCTATATGATGTCTATAAAGAAGCACTGGCCAAAGGTTCCTTGGGGAAAAACATCAATAGGGGCATTATAAAGCTAATCCCTAAAGAAGGAGACCAAACTCAAATAAAGAACTGGAGGCCAATAACCCTGCTAAACGTCTCTTACAAAATTCTTGCAAAGGTCTTGGCCAAAATATTGGTGAACACTCTGGCAAGATTTGTAAACACCCAAATAGGCTTCATTAAAGGCAGATATATACTTCAAAATTTAATCACTAGTTGGGAGGCCATGGAGTGGGCAAGAACCAATGGACAAGAGGCAACAATGGTGCTGCTTGACTTCGAAAAATCCTATGACATAATTCACTGGGGATTCATTAGGCTAATGTTGACTTGCTTTAGATTCCCAGATGCCTTTTGAAATATGGTGGACACTCTCTTCAAGGATGCAGTGGCCCAGGTTGACATTAATGGGAGCCTCTCTCAGGAAATAGTGTTGGAATGGTCTATAAGGCAAGGCTGCCTCCTTGCCCCTGCCCTTTTCGTGATAGCCTCAGAGGCTCTACACCTTCTGTTAAGAATGGATATTGATTCACCGAGGGTAGCTAGTATCACTTTGCCGAACCAGGAAACCCTCCTTAACATCCAGTTTGTAGATGATACTGCTCTTTTCCCACTGCTTGAGGAAAGGAATATGGTGAGCCTCATGAAAAATCTTGATATCTTTTGTGTTGCCTTGGGAGAAAATATATCCATAGCAAAATCCATCATGTTGGGTTGGAAAGAGGAGCCCCCAACGTGGCTGGCCATATTTGGTATACAGTGGGGAGGCCCTCAAAAACAGGTCAGGTACCTTGGCATTTTGTTCTTTGTCAGCCCTAATCTGAAAGAAATGTGGCTCTGAATTCATGCAAAGATAGATAAGAAAATCAGTTGTTGGAACAAACTGCCTTTGTCCTTGGTAGGAAGGTTTCAGGTTTTCCAAAAAATCCTTGCCTCCTACAGTATCTATTATGCATCTGATTGGATGCTCAACAGTTACCAAATCAATGAAATTTAGAAAAATATTAGAGGATTCCTTTGGTCGAATGGGAAAGGAAGGAGGAAGGCTCATGTTGTAAGGTGGGACTGGTGCTGCCTAAGTAAGACTGGTGGAGGGTTGGGGCTAAAAGACCTAAAACTGCAAGGAATTACACTAGCATCCAAGTGGATCTTAAGGGCTCTGGAAGGAGATGATCCTTGGAAGATCTTGATTAGGAAGAACATTGAAAAGGGAGCTCCCAAGCAGGCCAAGACATGGAAAGGGCTCCCCCTAAGTGATCTAATATGTTGCAGGAATCCAATTGTCCCTACTGGATCTATAGTCTTTCAAAGCCTCTGGAAAGCTTGGGAGCTCATAAAACAACATATTCGTAACTCACAAGCCTTCTCAAACGGGACTGTGTTCACACACAGGTCTATCTAGTGGAACCTCGACCATAATGGTAAACCCCTTGCATTGAAGGAGGGATGCTTGGCCAAAGCCTAGGAAAGCAAAGGAATCAAATATATTGTAGACATTATGAACCAAGAGGGCCTAGTAAGTTGGAATACACTCACTAAAGAGTATGAGTTTCCCAACTCGTAGTGGAGGACATATTCTGTGTTGAGGGAGGCCTATAAGGAACTTGTTGCGAAAAATAATCATGTGGTTGACTTTGACCAGTTCAAGGATTTTAGATGGAAAGATGGCTCCATGCTCACCAAACTAAGTGTGAAGAAATTTTACAACGCTCTCACTAGCCAAGACCAGGTTTTCAGTCACCTAAACAAAACATGGGGGACAAATCTGAGTAGGCGTGGTTGGGGAATGGTGATGAGAAACACCTGGCCCAATGTTCTTGAACCAAAGAAGGCGTGTTTTCGGTGGCTCCTCCTGCTCCAAAGGCTTCCTATCAAATTTAAATCAAAATCCATTGAAATCTATAGTATTTGCAGAGTGCCGGAGTCCATTAAACACATCTTCTTTGACTGTGTGTTTGCAAGGGAAGTATGAAACCTCTTTTGTCATAAACAATGCATTGGGACAAAATGAATAACTTAAGATTTGATAGAATAATTTTTTTGTTTTCTAATGATATTGGAAATATTTTAGTGTTGTTTTGGATTATTGTTTCAACTGAAATTCTTTGGTTCATTTGGAAAAAAAGAAATGAGGAAAAATTCAGTGGGGCAAAGCATGCACTTACTGAGTCTTGTAAAAGGCTCACACTCTCCATGATTTCTATGCAGGTGGTTGTTATGATCAAAGTATCCAAAGAAAATTTCTTGAAGCTCATTGAAGATGTTATTATGCCAGTTACCATACAGGAGTTTAATTTTGCACATGATTGGTAGTACACTACAAAGGTGTTCCTTAAATATCTTGAGATGTTTCAGAAAGAGTACAACATCACGGTAAGCAAAGATGGAATTAACAAGGGGCCACCCCCGCTACTCAAAATAGATGACTTTACCCAAGAAGAAATAGAATCAACTGGTGCATTCTTGAAGATGAAAGAGGCAAAATGCAGGGCTAAAAATAATCCACAATGGTCTGAATAATCTGCTACAAGAAGGAACTGTTTGATTGCCTTTTTGGCTTATGTAATTTTTTGTTATTGTAAGCATGTAATGCAGGCGATGTAAACTATAATATCTCTTAATGTTATATGTTGTAGTGGGTGGGTAGCCTAGATAGGTTTGTAAAAGGGCTGATATACTCTCTCTTTGTTGTTGAATCTTGTTGTTCATACTATATTTAATACAAAAAAAAATTGTTCTCAGTAGATTTGCTTGAGGAATATAAAAATTAAAAGATCTGGCAACATCGTTTAGGCATTTCAACAATTCATAGCAGGAGAACAAGAAATCACTTCATATTAATAGATTACTTCAACTAAAATTAAAGCTTATAAATGTTCTTTATGTGGGCGATCATGGAGACTGTAATTAGACATAAATTCAAGAGATTGGTGCCTTATTTCAGGGCACAGAGTTAAAACATATACAATTAAGGTTTATTCAACAAAATTTTCCCCAAACATCACAAAGATTCACAATAATACATTACACTATTGCACTAAGAATTCCTATCCAGTTCTACTTACAAATCCTTGCATAAGTTCATACAAATCTACATTCCCTTTAAAGAATTTAACCTATTCTTTGAATAAGAGCCATAACAGAAATATACATTCAAAGGAAAGACAATGAAGATGAATTGAACAATCTTTGATCAATTTTCATTCATAATTTGTATAAAATACATGAGGAGACAATTGGCCAAAAATTATGCCATTTTATTCAAAAGAAGATGCTAGTATTGTTAAATAAAGGCCTGCAAATTACATACAATTTCAAACTCAAACAATGACCTAGAAACTTATTTAGACTCTATTACTCTATGCTCTGCAAATACAAAATTTCTCCAAGATCTTGTGCAAATGGCCTTGAATTTACTTTTATAAGAACAAGGGAGCAATAAAAGCTTTAGGCTCATTTGACACATGTCACATTTTTATTTGACAAATAATCACTTTACAAAATATGAGCACAACTACTCATGGATGGAATATTCTAAAGGGACAAATATTGTTATCTTTGCTTGAAGTATCTTTATCCCTCCAAATTTTATCGATGTGGGAAGTTGTACTTTCCTTTCTTTGTTCCTTTCATTCTTTAGTCGGTGGTAAAGGCCCAAGCAGGATGACCTAGTAGATGAAAACAAAATTGGGCGCACTAAAAGACAAAAATCTTGTTTGAGTTATTAAAGACTCTTGTTGGTGTTGATTGAGAATAAAGGACAAAAAGGTTGATCCACATCATTTGAAAAGTCATAATTCAAGAATTTGATTGTATTTGGCATCCCATATAGCATATTATTCCTCTATAGGCCAACTCAAGGCAAGAAATTCATCCAATTTATTCCTATATGTACCATATTTCCTTACAACTGCATCAAATTCTTTGTCAAAGTCCTCAAGAAACTTGTTGGTATCCCATATTTTATCCAAGAAAATTTTCATCATTTCAATATTAATGAGATCCTTTTCATATATTACAACAACTAATGTGGATATATCCTTTAATTGTGATCTCTAGTATTCATAAGACTTGCCCTCCCCATTTGTACCCATGATATCAAGTAGAATGCTAAGATTATTGTCATCAAACTCCTTAATCAATTCATTGATTATATCTTCCATGGGTCCTACCATCCCCAAATATTCACCTACAGTTTTTACTATTTGGTACGTGGGAGCAATTTTCTTCGGTTTATTAGGATCATAGGCAGATCCTTTGATCATACAAATTAAATAATTTAATCTTGGAACCCATGTTTACATTAGAGGAATTGCCTCTATCTTATCCTTCACAAACATACCCATTGTTGATATCATTAAAGAATAGTTTTTATTCACATTGTTTACCTTCTTTAGAATTGGTGCAGGAGCACACCTAGGCTAACCTCCAAGATAGTTGTTTTGGCTTGTACTTGACTCTAGCCAAGTTGGGATATTTGTTTGTTTTCAGACCTTAGAAGGTCTTTGCTTTTGTGGGCTAGGTGAGTTAGTCTTTAGGACTAAGGTCACACAAATAGCTAGTGTTAGTAATTTAAATTTTCTTAATGTTAGTTGTCTATGGTGAGATTAGAGTCTTAAAGGTGTTCTAAGCACATAGTGATGTTGTAAAGATGCCTTAAGGCCATTAAATGAGTTGGTTCCTCGAAATCTAGAGAGAATGGTGGTCCTAAGAAATAGGATCAAGGCATAGAGAAAGATGCCAAATGTTGTAAAGAAGTTAGCATGGCAACCTTGGCAATTATTGCAATTGTTGCATGCAACTCGGTTACCTTTGGATTCCCTTAAGAATAGGAAGTGGGAGATCGGCCAACAGGCCCTAGAATCATGGAGATGGCATCTAATATGACCCAAGACTCGAATCTCATGGAATGTTATGCACTTTGTAATTATTTTGAAGCTGAATACAGAGCTCTGCAACACTGTTTTTCAAGAAGAACCCGAGCTTTTGTGGTGACAGTCATGCTTAATGGATCGAAAGACTGAGTTTAGTGTTCTACAGGATTATCTTAGACTTTTTCATTTGATAAGCAATTTGTTTAGAGTAGAATATTTTGTGTAGTTAAATTATTTTGTTTTAAAGTTCTTACTGGTCCTGTCCTAACCAGTCGGTGCTTTCATGGCTCCCCCATGAAATCTAGCCTTGGGAAACACCTAAGGATAGGTGGGAATGATAGGGGAGTCATTAGTGTATATAGTTTTAGGATTAGGAAGCGTGAAAGAGTGGAGAGCTCTTTTTACTACTAGTCTCTAGGCGAGCAGACAGAGCCCAGTTAGAGATCTTGAAATGAAACATTGAAGATTTCTTGCAGGGTAGAGAGGGATTGTACGGAACAAGTACAGTTTCAAGTAGGGTTTCATCATAGCTCAACATCCTAGGTGGATTGAGGTCATACCAATCATTTAGATTATGATTTGAGTAGGTTACAAGCAAGATTACAGTCAGTCCTAGAAATTAGGCCTATTAGCCCTATTGTCCTAAGTTGTAGGAAGCCAGTGTACGGAGGTTGTCAGGCCCTAAGCCCACTGAATCTTTTAAAACTTCCAAATGGGTATCCGAGTCTGCATTTAGATTTTCAGGGTCTTTGGGAAAGTTTTGGTAGAAGTGATAAAATAGGACTAGTAAAAGCATACAAGAAATAGGCCTATTTAAGGTCTCAAATGGTGAATCCTTGAACCCGGTAAGGATAGGGTTGAAGAACCTTCTAAAATGGTTCAAATTGACAAAGTTATGAATGTTTTCATAAGCATGGACACCCTTGCAATGAAGAATGAAGTTTGTGAGAAGATAGCACTTAGAGCTTTCTAAGTGAGGAAGAACAATTGAACTATTTCAAAGGTGTTAGTCCTCCAAGGTGAAGCACAAAGGATAGAACTCTTAGAGAAGAGTTAGAATTGGACTTAGTTAATCATCTAAGCCAATCAGGACCTAGAGGAGACTAGGTTCCTAGAAGAGACAAGCTAGGTCTCCTAGTTGCAGTGCAAGCAAACCTTGGAACACTCACATCAAGAATCTTTTCCATTAAATGTCCCAACATACTAGACACTATGTGCATATTCTCATTGTTGGTCCTAGGAGGTGGTGCTACAGACCTATCTTGCCATACCACTATTTCCATTGATTAAGGTGCTGGAGAAGGTGCTGGAGAATGTGGTGAAGGTGTTTGCTGCTAGGGTTGTTGTTTTGGACCTATGGTTGTTGTGTCTGTAACATTTCCACCTATAAATTTAATTGATCTATCTTTTCCTTATCTTTATTGTACTCATTTAGTAGATATTGGTACCTCTTTAAGGCTTGATTGTATTTCTCTTGTAGAGACTCAGTTGTTGCTTTACTAGAATGAGAAAAATTTATAGCTAATGTGGCTACCTTTATAATAGATGTATCAGATACCCTCTTTATTATCAACCCTCCTCTCAAACCCCATCAAGCTCAACCACATTTGGCTTATTTGTATTTGGGGCTAAGGCCCAAATTGCTAATGTATCCCTGTATCCCATTTAGGGTTGAATGTTGATCCAAACTGTGCAACCAGTGCTTCATCTTTAGATGAGAAGAGTTGTGTGTTATGCCTCTTGATGATATCAAGGGAAATAGTTGATGCTATGTCCCACTCAGGTAGCAACAAAATACCACTTTCTCTAACCAGTTTCCTTCCTCCATCAAGTGTCATCTCTTTTTTCTTGGCCTTCATTTGGACTATAAGCTTGTCAGATATTTATTTTCTTGACTGCTCTGGGAACTTGTTCATCTCCTCATTCAATCTTATTTTAAATTCATCCCTAATGCATTTCCAAATAAACTCTTTGAAAACCCCATTCTTCACAAAAGTGTCATCATGCATGAATTTTGTGCATGCCTCCTCCCTAATATCATTAGTGTTATCCCTTCTTCCTAGAATTTCTTGAGTAACCCTATTCACTGGAGGTGGAAAGTCATCATCTCTTTGAGGAGATGGAATTTATTGCATGATATCATCCCTTGTTACTATGAACTCTTCATTATCAGGGTCTGATGGGTAATCAACTAGTTTTGCCTCCTCAACTCTTCTCCTCTTTGGTGAAGACTCCCTTGGTGTGAATCCAACTCAATGATATTTTGGGCAAGGGAAAGAGGTGCCTATCACATTGGTGTTGAAGATCTTGACTTCGTTAAAGGGGAGGGAGAAGCTCTTGTTTGTTCCTTTAGCATAATTCATTTTGGTTCCCTTTTGCACACATAAAGTCTCTTTGGAGGTTGATATGTACGCCTTTCTTCCAACATAGGAGCCTTACCCTTGTCTTGCTCTTGGGCTTGAGGTGCCTCTCCAAAAATTCTATCAAAGTTTTGCAAGATAGCTTGAATTATTAATACTAAATTATCCACATTTACATATGATCCCTTGAATGAGAGGTCCCTTTTCTTGTTTTCTTCCTCAAATTGATTGAAAGTTTTCCATTTATCTTTTTTATTTTGCACTTCATTTTCATCAAGGCAGTTCCTTATCACATCTTCTATGTAATCCACACCATGATAGAATTTGGACCTATTGATTTTGGTCCTCAAATCATTTATGAAGCCTTTTGGATCAAAAATTTTGGCTCTTGATGGTCTCATCCTATATGGCTTGAATTTTTCAACAATCTATTTCCAACCATCTTTATTCATGGTAGAATCAAAAAATATAGTGAGGAATGTCCAAAGAAATATCCCTTCTTTTGATTAGCTAAGTGGGATTCCACTAAATGTGATAATTTCCTTATCACCTCTAAGAATCCAACCCTCAAAGGCACATACTTTGGAAAAACATGAGGTGATATAGGGCTTCTATACACCATCAATACAATGTAATTAGAATGAGCATTAACATCCCCCTAATTATGACCAATTCCTAGCTATGGTTTTCTCTTTGTTGGCCTCAAGAAATAATGGACCTCAGTTGGTATCCTAAGTATTTGAACCTTCAAAAATACATGAGCTTTGCAAAAAAGATATTTTTAAAGGTCACATAACTAGATTGCTAATAGTGCATATCCAACAAGTGTGTCCACATTTGCACTGGGAGGTCCTCATTCTTTTCATCTTTAGGTTTGATCTACAATCCAGGACCTAAGTCCTTTCCCTGAAATAGGAATATGTGGCAAAGGAGTGAGCAGCACCAAAATTGTATTCCCAACCCTCCATTCTTCATACTTACCAATCCCTTATGGATGGCATCTAATAAATATGATGCATAATCAAACTCATCATTTACCATGAGATTTTGAATATCTATTGCCATGAACATAAATGCAATGGGAATCTTCTCCAATGGTTGCAAACCCTAGGACTTGGCACAATGATTGATATGTTTTTGAGAAATATCCTTCAAAACTATCCACTTGAAACAATTCTTGCTCAATAGAGATATTCTCACAATTTTCCAATGGGGATCCTTGACCATAAATTTTGGAAAAATCATAGCTCTGTAGGTGATTTTTCTTTTCTCATTTTACTTCTTGAAATATACTATGATATAGTCTAATGGAATCGAGGAACTCAACATCCATCTCGGTCAAATGTGCCATTTGATCAAGCACTCTGGGTCATCACTCCTACAACAAGATGGGATCGAGTACCACCTGCAAGCATATCATCCACAACATCAGTTTATCAAAAAAATTGAAAAAAAACCTATTTGTAAGCCTTGAATAAAAAATGAGTTTTTTTGCAAAAGTGTCGCTTTATCACAATCATAAGAAAACATTTTAAAAAAAGTGTCACCTTACCAATATAAAAAATGAGTATATTTTTAATGGCCTAGCTTGGCAACAATCAAAGTAAACCTCAATCCTAAACTGGCTTTCTTATGTAAAAACGTTGCAATAAAATCAAATGTGTTGCATCAATGTTCAATCACATCACATCAAGTTTCATAAGCGTTGATCCTAGATCAATGTGTTTGATGTCTTACCTTTAGCTAACATTTAATGTGCATAAAACTACGTGAAAAAGTACAAAGGTTAAGTACGTATTGTGGGATCTAGTTTGGCGAGCCGTTGGAATTGAGCAATAGTGTCTAGGTTGTGTGGGGCACGTAGAATGTGAGCCATAGGTAGAAGGTGTCTGAAAATAAAAAGAGACTCTGAGCTCTAAAAATCCTAAATTCTCAAGGTGAAAATGAATTGAAAATGACTCCAATGCCTATATATGCTCCCCAAAACTTAGGTTTCATCACTCCCACCCCCTTCAACCTATTTCTCACTTTTCCCAATCTTCCTAATCAACTTCTTGGCATTTTAGGACTTGATTTTGCCTCTTATTCTTTGTTGAACCTATCTTGTCATCCTTTCACGAGCCTAACTTGAAAATTAATTTTTTCAACTAACCTCTTGAGGGAGTAGCCTACCATCCTTTAATTATTCTTTCATCTACTAAGGCATAGTGGGGCATGATAGGAATTCATAAAAATTTTGTGGTTCCAAGTCCTGGTCTGAAAGTTTTGAGCATTTTAGTTATTACTTGTTAGCTAGGGTTTACTAAAACTCTATGTTTAGGGTCCTCCTAAGGCCTTAAAAACTTCTTAAACCCTTAAAGTCATGTGCCCTAGCTTTTCCTTCTATTCATTTGTTGACCTACAATTGTCGGTATCCGATCATTTTAGTTATAAATTAAGCCTTTGAAATCATTTGTTTACCAACCCCAAGTTCTAGCATTCTCAACTATCCTGTTGTCTTAAACAAGCCATGCAATCACTTTACTTTTGAAATATTTCATCCAAAAATATTTTATCCTAAAACTATGTTCTAAGGTTCAAATTTATGTCATGTTCATTCATTGACCTATCCTTTCCCCCCCTTTAAGTCATGACCTTTTTCACATGTTTTAAAATTCTTTAAGTTATCCATTGGTTGGGTCCCATGTTGTTAGATATTCACTTTCTATTGGTTTCACTAGCTTGTGGGTAATATTTTATTCATTAAAATATAACTGAGGAATAGTAGAATGGTGAAACACTTTCAATCTCTGTGAAGGATTTATGGTGGGCCCAACACTTGAGGGTTATAAAGGTGCCATGTGGCACAATCTTGATTGTTCTCCAACATTCCATAGCGAGCTCTATGTAAAGATTTCATTTGATGGTGAAAAAATGTGATGTTGTCACGTGGTGATTTCTCAATCATACGATGGAGAAGTCTATGATTTTGATGAATTTTGTTAAGTGTTGAAGATATAAAGAGAAAGTTATAGGGTGCACATCTTGAGATACGTGGCAAGATCTGAATATTTTTTTTCCATTCCATAGGCCTCGATCTATCACTCCAATGTATGACTATGTGTAGTATAGTAAAATGCATACCCTTGCATTTTCACACTTGTTTGGGCCCACCTTGCTTTATTTACCCTTCTTCATGGCTTAATTGGTCTTATTTTGCATCCACAAGCCCTATGAACTATATATTTTTATGGAAAATCCCGACAAACATCAAAAATAAATGATCATTCAATGTTTTTGTCTGTGTCCTTGATTTGTGGACTGGGACTAAGATGCCACCTAGGGCGTCTTTGTCCTCCATGGGTCTTGGGACCCTAATTTTGAAACCTCTCAATAAGGTCCCTTTTTGGAATCTATGCCTCGAGAATCAAGCCTTGGGACTAAGATGCCACCAAGGGTGTCTTAGTCCTCCTTGGCTTATTTTCGAGGTCCAATATCAAATTCCGGTGGGAATTTTACTTCCTTTAATTAATGATTTCATATGTCAGCTTGTTGTGGTGTGATTTCAGGATATTAAGCATGAATAATTATAAATACAAGGTTCCTTCACTCATTTTCACCCAAGTCTTTTGTGAGAGCATCTATTCTAGCAAAATTGAGTCCACAAGAGCATTCAAGAGCAATCCATCAAGTATTTGGAGCCATCATCAAGATTCAAGCATCATTTCAAGGGTTTAGTGCATCTATTCATGTTGTTGAGCCAAGATTGTGGATGTAGCATTGAAGATATTTCTACAAACATTGTTCATATCAAATCCAAGGATCCAAGATCTACATTCTTCATGGCCACTACATGGTAGATTGCAGGTTTTCTTCACAAGACATCATCCAAGGTGATGCCATTTACATATTTCATGTTTCATGCTTCATTTCATCATTTGGTTTAATTACCTACAAGGGGTTTGACCAAGGAAAACCCCCATTCACTTACAATCAACAAGTTTTCCCACTCTTGTGTGTTTGTATTTGAAAATCTAGGTTGAATACTTGAAAATAACTTGGAGTGAAAAGTTTCCAAAGTTGTAAAGTTGCATTACTAAATTTGTCATCTTCACGGAAACTCACCTACATGTTAGATCCGGTTGTTTCAGAACCTAAGATCCGAGAGGAAGCAATTGCAGATCTAGGAGCTTAGGATTACATTCACACTTTTTAGAAATTTAGATCAAGACTAAGAAGGTAGCAAAGGTGTCTTAGTCCTCCAAGTGGAATCTTTTAGGGATTCTTCAGGATCCTGTTTCGTCATCTGAAGATTTTGTGTTTGCCCTAAAATATAGCAACCGGACTAAGACAGTAGCAAGGGAATCTTAGTCCTTGAAGGCATATTTTGGTAGTTTGTTTGCATTTCTAGAATCCTATTTGTATCTCCAAGTTTCCCAGGGACACATACCCTAATTTGGAGTTGTTCATTTTTAATATTTTTAAGATTCATTAAGCTCATTTTAAGTGTTTTGCATATCATAGTGTGTTTTCAAACCTTATCTTTTCCAAGCATTTTCTTGGTGGTGAACCCCTTAAATCTAGAAGACGCTCCCTTCCCAAGTCCTCCTAATTGTGTATTGGATCACCTTGACAGGTTGATAGTTAATCCTATTAGGGTTCTTAGGACATTATTGAATGTTAGTTGGAGAAAGAGTGATGTTCTATGTAGAGCTCCCCTTTTTCAATTAATCATTTTGATGAACCTGACGTGATGTCCTAGATCTAGATTGAATTCATTGCATTTTTCATCTAGGGTTTCTTGCATCTTGCATTAGTCAAATTGCATTTAGGGTTTCTCATATTTAGTGAAAGACATCTAGGGTTTCTCATATTTGCATTAGTTTTAAAGTGCATATAGGTTGCATTTTTTCTTTCTTGCATCATCTTATCTCATTGGAAAACTGAAAAGTACATTGTCAATGATCCAATTTCATTTAGGAACATTGTCATTGCATTCAAAATTGAGAAAATTACATTCAACTTTGCATCTAATTGCTTGTCATTAGTTACATTTTCTTGCATTCATTTGCACAAATTTCTATTTCTCAACATCAGATCCCTGGGTAGGCAATTTGGGATTACTATTATCAACCTAGAATTGTTTGATTTTCTTAAAAAAACCCTAACTAGGACAAAATCGCCCTTGGTGGTGTCTTAGTCCCTCTCTAGATTCTTGTCTCAGATTCCTATTTGAACTATTTACTATTTGTTTCAGCTTTTGAAAAATCAGAATTTCACCAGGAGGACTAAGACGCCCTTACTAGTGTATTAGTCCATATTGACTTTGACTTTGCAATTTTCAAGGTTTGAAAATGTTTTTTTGTGCTTTTGTTTGTTGCAGTTAATTTCGTGTTTCAGTTTTTTGATTTGTTGTTTCATCATATTTAGTGAATCTAGCTTAATTAGTCTTCATTCACTGCATTGTCAACATTCAAAATGGCATTTACAATATTTCATTTTTCATCTATTTCATAGTGTAGTCAGTAAGTTACCTTGTCTTAGGTCAATTTTTTTGAAAATGTTTACATTTCTGAAACTTTGCATAATATGGATAAAAGTAATTCACTTTTACATGCACAATGTTTACATTCATAAAACTTTGCATAAGTTTGATAAAAGTGCTTTTCCTTTTTGGATATACATTGTTTGCATTCTTAAAGCTTTTCATACATTGGATACATGTGTTTTGCATCTTTGGATATAAATTGTTTACATTCTTAAAGTAGCATGATAGGGTTAAAGATGATTTTCATTCTTGGTCAAACAATGTGAGTACCTTACCTTTCTAGGAACGCTAAGAAACATTTCATATCCCCTCCCTATGAGAGTGTTTTTGTGTAAGATAATAAAACCTTGGAGAATTCTAATGATCATATTCATTCTTCTCCTAATATATCTCCTATTTGTGAAGAATATATTTTGATGTTAGAAGAACTAATCAATGAGAGTTTTGAGAGTCCTAGTTGTGAAGAACATACTTTGATCGATGAAATTCATGAAAATCCTAGTTATGCCTCTAAACCTATGGAAAACCTTATTGAGCAAGACAATTCAACCATTGATCATTTCCCTAATTGCAATGAAGTCATTTTGGAAGAACAAATCCTTGAATGTCAAGAACATTTGGTTTGTAGTTCTCCTATAAACTCTCCTACTAGGGAAGATATCATATTGGAAGAAAATGAGAACATTGACAATAGTAATTCCTTAGATGCACAAGTTACATTAGACTCCCCTTCATTGAGAGATCATGAAAATAAGGATGAGTCTTTTGAGGTTATGCACATTAGATACCCCTTGGAGTACTCTCCCAAGCCTAAAAGTATCATTTATCAACTACAAGTTCAAACCAAACCCGTCCTTATCCTCGAACCACCTAAGAACAAAGATTCACAACAAATGAGTTACAATACCTTTGCTCATACATACAACACTAGGAAAAAATTTCAACCAAGACAAACACCTTCAACATCCCTTCCATTTCCTAATCCTATCTTACTAGGTCCCCCTTATTTACCTTCACAAAGTGGAAAGGAGTATGATCTTGTTAAACAACTAAAGAATACTCCTGCTAAGATATTCTTATGGGACCTTATTCAAGCCTCCCCTCACTATCATAACATTATTCAAAGTGCTTTACAACAAGTTCATATCGCTTCTAATTCCCAACCAAATGACATAGCAGCCCTGATTCAAGGTATAAATGTTGACATTGTTTTCCACCAAAGTGAACACCCCCTTTGGAAGTGCAAAAATACTATGATGCTTTCATGATCATAGATCAATACAAGATGGTAGAGATAAAGTGAACCCTTGTTGACAATGGCTCGGCCTTAAATGTGTGTAGTGTAAAACTTTTGAATAAGCTTGGTGTTGATAAATCAAAAATTCAACCTGACTCTTTATCTATTAAGGGATTTGATAATGTGGGAAAGAAATCTCTTGGTGTGATCACTTTTCCTATTATAGTTGGAAAGGATACCTTACAAACCCTGGTCCATGTTATGCCTGATGATCTTTTGTACAATCTCCTTTTAGGTAGACCATGGATCCATGAGATGGATGTTGTGCCCTCTAACATTAATTGTATCATGAAATATGTATACAACAACAAATTTTATACAATTGAAGCCAATCCTAAACCATACAGTCATTTGAACATTGACAAAGATAAAGAGAATTCTTTAAACACATTGTCACTAACTATACAAGTGGAACCTGTGCAACAAAAAGATAAAGAAAAATGCATTGAAGAATTCACGAAGCTATTAAATGATGATTGGGGTTCCTTGGATTTCACACATAGCTTTGATGAGCAACTGAAGATTATAATAAAGATGCGTGAAAAAGAAAAAGCGATAATGTCAACACAAAATTTGGAATACCCTTCGAAAGCATCCACCTCAACCACTTTAGAAGAAAAATAAAATTACACAAAAAACTTTGGCAACACTAACTATCAAAAACCTCTCCCCACTCTATTTCTGCTAAGGATGAATTGGGTAATAGTTACACGGAAAAGGAAGAATGGGAAACTAAGTTGGAGGATGAGGTTGGTTGACCCTCGAAGGCTTTAGGGAAGGGTAGGAGTAAAGGCAAGTTGAAAGCTAGCACCCCCTCTAAACCTAGTTCCATGACCTCTAAAGGAAAAGTTAAGGTTTTGTTCCTGGGCTCTAAAGATGCTAAGTCTAAGGAAAAAGGAAAAATTGTTGTCTCCCCCTAGAAGAAGATTAAAAGAAAGGATTTGGAGGATCCCTCCTATGATACTTATCAGGATGATTCTCAGTCGGCCCCCTCGTCGGAATATTTTATCTACCTTGCCACTGACAAAGAGGATAGGCCTCATTTTCCCAGTGATCTCAAGGTTGATGACCATTACTTCAAAGAAGAACGCAAGTTTCCTGTTGATATCCTTTCCATTGCTTGTAATTGGTCTATGGATTTTTTCAGATTGATGAGATGGGTGTTTTTTGAGATTAAGAAAATTAAGTTGAAACGAAGGGATATTAGCAGCAAGTTGGAAGGGCCTGATCTGATTGACCACACAATAAGAGATAAAGAAAGGGCCACTGATTTATGGATTGAGGAAGAAAATAAATACATGGTGGACTGCCTCAAGAAAACCATGGAAGATCTTCAACAATTCAAGAGTAACCATGATGATAAGCTTTATGTTATGGAGGACAAGCTTAAGAATATAAAAGAGTCTATCCAAATAGTGATGGAAATGAGCCACAAGATTTTAAAATCTACTACGAACACAATGAATATGATGGTTGATAATCTAGAGAATTCTAGAGAATGTGTATCAAGAGAGGACTGTTGTGGATCTGGATGTTGAGAAAGAACAAAGCTAGGCGGGGGGTGTTGGTTTGAGAAAAATAACTAGAGCGAATCTGAACAGAAAGGCTAACAAGGCCCCTTTCAACATTCAAGACATAAATAAAGCAACGTTAAATAAGAAAAAACTGGAGCAGGAGGTGGCAAACATCCTGAAGAATTTGGCATAGTGGTTGGTCTTTTGCTAGATTTTTGTTGGTTTTTTGTGGTGCTGCCTTCAAGCTGGTTCTTTTTTGATGTTCTTTTCTGGCAGCTTACTGTTCTCTGATCTGTGCTTGTTTATGATTTATCTATCTCTTTTGTGTTGTTAAAGGGTTTTGGGGCCCCTTCAAAACCTATTTTTCCCTTAATCAAAAACTATAAACAACCTCTGAATTTTAAAGAGATGAAAAAACTTTATGGAAAAGGTTATGAAATGATGAAACAACTTGAATACATTGGAAAAGGATGTGGTGCTAGAGAACAAGGTATCTATTTCCCTATCAAAACTAACACACAAGAAACAACTAATGGTCTTGGCTATTGTCCTTTGATAGAAATAAACAAGCCTTCACTTAATATCAACACCATTACAAAAGATTCTTTGCAAGAAAAAAAAGAAACTGGGAAATCTTTGCTTAATGTCAACATCATCACACAAAACACTAATGATTTTAATTCAATATATTTTACACCCTCCAGTAAAGGAGAGAACAAAATCTCACAATCTAAAGAGTCTTGTGTCGGTATGACATCTTGTACTAAGCAAAATATATCTTTGTCGCAAAACAAAGCAACATCTCCTACATTTGACCAAGAGAGTATCTTGACGAGACTCCTCAAGGATCGCTTGATATCTCTCCCTCCAAGAACATGAAATAAATTTTATTACAAGACTTCATTTTGTGCATATCATAGGGTTCATGGTCATTCTACTAATGAATGTAAGGCTTTGAGTGAAAAATTCAACATCTTAAGAATTGTGGTGCTCTTCATTGGGTTGAAGCACTTAGTTTCTCTAACTGAAACTTATTTTCATCCTATTCAGCTCACCCTTGTCCTACACTAAGTGGGGTAAATGGGTTAGATATTCTTCTCCTTGTATATCACTTCTCATTTTCTCTTTTGGCTAGTTGACCACCTTTCATGTACATATAAGAGCAAGCTTGGAATGTGGGCGACGTGCCTTAAGTTAGCTCAGATGTGCCATTTTGGGGGCAACCCTTTCCATTTTCATGACATAACTTATCAAAAACATATAACTTGGCATAGGGATTTACAAATAAGCTCTCATTTATTCTTCTACTTTAAAGCAATTGCTCACAACAATGGTGTTAGCAACCACTTTAAAGTGGGGTCATACATTGACACTCATGTTTCATTGTGCAATTTTCTTTCTTCCTACGATGTGTTTTCCTCTTTGTCGTGACATTGGGAGTAATTTTCTTCAAGAGTGTTACCTATCTCAACATATTACATTCCCCTTAGTGGTGGTGTGATGCACTATATCCCCTAAGTAGTGAATCTTTTATCCTTTGATTGGTCATCTCTTGGAGACATTAGGAATGATTTCCACTAAGTAAGACCTTGCATGAACTAAGAAAAATCCCTTTGAAAATCTCTCTCTTTCTTGTTGCATTGCATTTTTCCTTTTGTCCTTATCATAGTCATGGAAGTATGGATTTAACATGGTCCTCCGGGGCTCACCTAGTGAACAACTAGCTTCACTACCCTGTGTGAGTGTGCATTTTTGTACCTTATTAAAGTCATGGAGGTATGGATTTGATATGGTCCCTCTTGGGGCTCACCTAGTGGACAAATAGCTCTGACTAGCCCTTGTGAGAGTGTGTTGTGTTTGCATAGTGGAAAACGTATTCCACTTGTAAACTGTCTTCAATCCTAGACTTGGTCCACCGCGTTGGACAACGAGTCGAAGCTTGATCCATTGCAAAAAAAATTCCTTTTTCTTGTCTTTGATGGTGTATGCTAGCAATCTAGTTATGGCTTCATATATCATCTGCATGTGTGTTCTTTTGTGCCTATGTTGGTTTGTCATAGGATCTCAATCTTGGGAACTTAATCATCCCTCTTGATCGATTGTCATCCTATCTTACTAACATTTGTACATTTGAACCCATCTTGATTGTGTGTTGGGATACTTTAGTGTGAGTTTGGAGCAAGTTCATCCTCCCACTAAAGTGGGGGCTAAATGTAGTGTAGTAAAATGCATACCCTTGTATTTTCACACTTTTTGGGGCCTGCCTTGCTTTATTTATTCTTTTTCATGGCTTAATTGGTCCTATTTTGCATCCATAAGCCTTATGAACTATATATTTTTATGGAAAATCTTGACAAACATCAAAAGATAAATGATCATTCAATGTTTTTGTTTGTGTGTCCTCGATTCCTGGACTGGGACTAAGATGCCACCTATGGCATCTTTTTCCTCCATGGGTCTTGGGACCCTAATTTTGAAACCTCTCAATAAGGTCCCTTTTTGGAGTAAGTTCCTTGAGAATTGAGCCTCAAGAGTAAGATGCCACCAAGGGAATCTTAGTCCTCCTTGGCTTATTTTTGAGGTCCAATTTTAAATTCAGGCAAGAATTTTGCTTCCTTTAATTAATGATTTCATATGTCATCTTGTTGTGGTGTAATTTTAGGATATTAAGCATGAATAAGTATAAATATAAGGTTCCTTCACTCATTTTCACCCAAGTCTTTTGTGAGAACATCTATTCTAGTAAAATTGAGTCCACAAGAGTATTCAAGAGCAATTCATCAAGTATTTGGATCCATCATCAAGATTCAAGTATCATGTCAAGGTTTTAGTGCATCTAGTCATGTTGTTGAGCCAAGATTGTGGATGTAGCATTGAAGATCTATCTACAACCATTGTTCACGTCAAATCCAAGGATCCAAGATCTATATTCTTCATGGCCACTACATGGTAGATGGTTTGATTCACATGACATCATCTGAGGTGATATCATTTACATATTTCATGTTTCATACTTCATTTCATCATTTGGTTTAATTACCTACAAGGGGTTTGACCAAGGTAAACCCCCATTCACTTACATTCACTTACAATCAACAAGATTTCCCTCTCTTGAGTGTTTGTATTTGCAGATCTAGGTTGAAGACTTGAAGATCACTTGGAGTGAAAAGTTGTTAAAGTTGAAAAGTTGCATTGCCAAAGTTGTCATCTTCATGGAAACTCACCTACAAGTCAGATTTGGTTGTTTCAGAACTTGAGATCCAAGAGGAAGCAATTGCAGATCTGGGAGCTAGGACCACATTCACACTTTTCAAAAATTTAGATTGAGACAAGGACATAGCAAAGGTTTCTTAGTCCTCCAAGTGGAATGTTTCAAGGATTCTTCGAGATCCTGTTCCGTCATCCAAAGATTTTGTCTTTTCCCTAAAAAACAAAGCAAGACTAAGACAATAGCAAGGGCATCTTAGTCCTCCAAGGCATATTTTGGCAATTTGGTTGCATTTCTAGAATCCTATTTGTATCTCCAGGTTTCCCAGGTACACATACCCTAACTTGGAGTTGTTCATTTTCATTATTTGTAAGCTTCATTTAGCTCATTTTAAGTGTTTTGCATATCATAGTGTGTTTTCAAACATTGTCTTTTCCAAGCATTTTCTTGGTGGTGAACCCCTTAAATCTAAAACATGCCCCCTTCCTAAGTCCTCCTAATTGTGTATTGGCTCACTTTGAGAGGTTGATAGTCAATCCTATTAGGGTTCTTAGGACATTATTGAATGTTAGTTGGAGAAAGAGTGATGTTCTATGTAGAGCTCTCCTTTTTCAACAAATCACCATGGAATCACAGGGAGGTGACACATGGACTTTGTTGACATGTTCTTTGATGTGGGGCCCTTGGTGACCTATAAAAGTGCATCCACATGGATGAAGATGATTGGTCCATTCTTTTTAAAAAGTTGATCAATAGTTTTCAAATCAACTTGACTTCATCTACGTCATTAGATCGAATTGATTGACTAGAGATCAACGACTAGAATTCAAAGAACCAAAATGGGTAGTTGCAAGCTAGTTTTGATCCAGAGTGTTTCATCGAATGGCACATTTGACCAAGATGGATTTTGACTTCCTCAAAGCCATTGGACTATATAACATCACATATATGCCTTAGATTTGGGCATAGATCTTTTATGATAGTGATCATGGGGCATTGGCACTCAAAGACTGCTACCTTTGTACTCCCTACAAGAGAGGAAACTATCACATTGGAGGATGTATGGCATATCTTGAGGGTTCCCATTCATGGAGATAAAGTTTCTTATGAGCTGGATATAGGTGTGGAGGCTTTAGAGAGGTTCTTCATGGACCACGAGTTCGAGATAAACAATGGGAGAATTGATCTGAAGTAGTATATAGACACTATGGATGATAGTATCATTGTGGCAGTTGGTCTCATATGTGGGTAGATTATGCCTAATAGACATTCTAGGGGTTTCTTGGTCATATGGGGCCGAGTACTCATGAGGATAATCAAGGATGATAAGGTTTATGTATGGGCTCCATGTATATTGACACACCTTTATCACAATATGCACTAAGTTGTGTATTGGGCGGCCACCAATTTGTTAGCAACTACTACATTTCTCCACATCTAGGCATGGGATCACATTACCATGACTCGACCTATTAGAGAATTTGTTTGATCAATAGGTGAGCCCTTTGTATATAGATATGATACCTTTCTAACACAACATAGACTAAGAGATTTAGATTATTGGTATCCTATTATTGATGATATTGACAAGTTCAAGTGGTGACCATGGCTTTGGTGTGAGGCATGGGATGATGATGATATCCACCTTGCTTTCTACAGGTAGGTCCCCAATGGTTGATCAGGAGGACCCCTTACATACTTGAGAGATACCTTTAGGAAAGGGTTTGATGACAGTTTGGGGAGACTCAGGATATCCCCACATATGATTATCATGCACTATTTTCCTAGATACAACAAGAGATAAAATATTGGGGGCCCATGTCAATCCCTCAAATGGAAATTACACAAGTGTTTCAGCTAGCACTAGTATAGTGGTTATGGGTTGATGGGGTAAATAACCCATGAGTGATAGTCAATTATGATGTCTGGTGGATCTTGTAGCTCGACCACTTAGATTTACACATCTTAATGGTGTAGTGGTGGGAGCTCAAAGGAGGTGTAGGGAGGTTGAGACAAGGAGAGCCTATCATTAGTGATAAGGACGGAGGTAGAGATCCATGTGCCAGAGGATAGAGGGTAGCCAAAGGTGGGGGTACTTGTAGTGGTTCATGCAAGATATGGAGATCAACAAGGAGGTGAGGGAGAGATTCCCTAGAGGGTAGGCCCTAATGATGTTTGGCTTCGTGTTGCTCTTGGAGTGAGAGATGGATATTGGAGGGAGAGAGATAGCCTCATAGTTCAGAGTATTTAGAGGATAGTTAAGAGAGACCAAAGGAATGTAGAGAAGGATGTCAAGATTGCTTGGAAGCAACAAGAAAAGGCTTAGCTGGCTCAGGTCACAACTGAGAGAGATATTGAGTGAGTGAGGAGGCAACAATTGGAAGCTATAAAATAGGGCACCATAATCATAATGGTTGATCACCTTGGGAAGATTATATTTCTTGAGTGAGAAGCCACATATTACCGCACCCTATATGATGTGGCAGTACTTGTGGGCAAGAGACAACCCAAGTTTTTAGCTAGGAGTTTCGTAGGACAGAGTGGTAGGTCAAATGAAGGATCCATGGGTTGGTCATATTAGTCACAATAGCCATCTCAACAAACATAGGGGTTAGGCAGTTAGATAGCTCAGTAGCAATTACCAAGGGCCTAGCAGCCTTTGACATAGCAAGCACCTCCTCCTCCTCTTGGTCAAGAGGAATGGGGGAACTCTATGTGATTATGCCTCTGATTTTGATGTATAGATATAAATTTTAATATATAGATACAATGTATAGACATTTTGATGATGTATATATGTATTATTGGATCTTGATAGCCCATTGTACACACATTCCTTGTATAGAGTTGTATCATGACATACATTTGATGATATATATGGGTGATTCCACAATAGTGGTTTACAATTTTTGGCCAAACTGGACACTGAAATTATTATTTTTAACTAAATCTTCACATCCAGGCACCTATAGCAGCTAAAACGTGAGGAATTTGAAGATGATGCAAACTAGAGTCCCATCAAATTTTTTCTGTAGATTCTAAAAATATTTTTTTCAAAATTTTTGGAATCAGATTGCACTTCTTTTTCCATCTCCCACGAAAACTGATTTTTTTCAAAAAACAACATTTTAAAAAAGTGACACACCGTATAATGCATAAATTTTTTTCCATAAAGGATAAAATTCTAATTCTTTCGAATTTAGATTTGTAACTCTAATATCTAGTGCTTCCACTTGGTTAGATATTTTTTTATAGAATACTTTTTATTTAATCAAGTTTCAAATTCAAACTAAATAAAATTCGGACATAGCGCGACCGTATAACACGTAACTTTTTTTGTATATATCAAAATTCAATTTATTTATTTTTGTTGGTTCAAGGACTTCAATATCTGGTGCACTCATATTTTTCAAAAAAATAAATTGATAATCTGCTATTTTTCCACATGTGCAGAATAAAGACCTTCATTTTTGATGAAAAACCTATGTTTAATAAAACTAAATAAACAAATACATAATAAAACGAAAACATATTAAAATTATATTCATTGGATAACTCGTTCTAAGGACTACCATAATCATTTGAAATAAATTTTAAATGAATTCATTTGATCCCCTAAAAGGTAAATCAAAAGTGACGTTTTATCAGCATTTTGATAGGTGTAAAGGAGACTCATTTATAGGTATGGTTTAAAACTAGCGAGGTTCTATCCAAGGGGGTTTTATCTAAGGTGGTTTGATCAAAGCCTCTTCAATTGAAATCCATAAAATGGAACTTTTTAAGGCTTAAATCATTATATTTTCTAAAAATATTTGATTTCAACAAAAATTAGTTTCTCTCAGAAATTGTAAACCAGCTTTATGGGATCACCCATATGATATGATTTTCAGCAACTATGAGATGGTTCCTATGATGTTGTGGATGCATATGTATATATGATTTTATGCTATATGATATGGATAATGATTGATGCTTTATGATATGGATTATGATTTCATGTTATATGATATCCAGATTATGATTTGGTGTATGCATTTTATGATTATATGATGTGACGATATATGATGGCATGGATGCAATGATGTTATTCCATTAGATATGTGATGATGTATGATGCTACTATTGATCTATGGATGTAGGATATATAATATGATGTATGAATGATTAGTTTTTTGTATTTTTGATGCAATATATGATGACTATGGATGGATGGTGTATGATGCCATTGATAGTTAGTAAATGCAGAGTGTGATGGATATTTTTGTGTATGCCATGATACTTAGATAAAAATATTAGTATGATGATTAGGATAGAGGAAATTAGATGATTAAATGGATAGATAGAATAGAATATGATAAATGATGTTGATCAAATATCATAAAAATCTATGATTATTAGATAGATTTGATTTATTTTATTGGATATATGATGAGATAGGATATATGATTTTGATTTTTCTTTAGATTATGATAAAGAATGTAGATAAATCATTATCTAATGCACCAAGGTATAAAGAACTAGGGTGGCATTGTATCTATTGTATGGACTTTGACTCTACAAACAACATGAGTATCCTTCTTCATACCAGACATATGGAAACCTTGTATGATCATGTGAGAGAATGAAACCTTGAAGCAAGTTAGGCCAATGCACAAAAGCTGTAAAGAACTAGATGTGCAAAGGTCATTGTGTTTCTTGAGACTACCCCTACACACAAGGCAAGTATTTTCCAAGATCATATTATAAGAACATCCCACAAACACAACAGAAAAAAGAAATGATTATGCCCCATTATGTACCCCTCTAGACACACCAAGATATTGAAGATCAAGGTGGTGTCAAGTGAGAAATGGAATGAGACAAAAGATAAATCAAAATAAAAGACTGAATGACAAAACATATCAAAGTTGTCATATCCCTTGCTAGAGAGATTATTTTACTTGATATCTGAAATGATGCCTATTGTAAGAAAGATATATCCCTTAAGGCCGTCATTGGATGTTGATGTTGATTTAGAAGATGTTTTGACAATTGACATGGAGACTTTGAGACTATTTTTACAATGATCAATGCTTCATAGTTTTTCATGAATGTTTGTGTTTCATTGATTGTTACAATTTTTTTTGCTTACTTCGTTAAAGGTGAGTGTGATGATAGGTTTATTATGGATGGAAATGTATTGTGGAAAGGGGGAGTTGTAGTGATTTTTTTAGATATTTTTATTTTTGAATGTTTTTGTATTTTTTTAAATCATTTGAGGTTAATTTTGGACTTTTTCGAAATATCTAGATATTTTTTTGGATTTTGCATTAATTGAATGTTTTTGGATTTTGAAATTTTTGGATTTTTTTGGACTCTAAAATTTTTGGATGCTTTTGGATTTTTTATTATTTGGATGTTTTTGGATTTTCAATTATTTGGATTATTTGGTTTTTCAAGAGGATGTCTAGATCACTAGGTGAGCTAGAAAACATATATCAAGACTTATTCTAAAGTAGGATGTTAGTACCTTCCCCTAGTTTCTAGAAATGTATGGAACATCATGAGTGGATAACATGTTATAATTGAGTGTGATTATTTGGATAGTGCTATATATAGGTGATGGTATGACATGGAATGGGATATAGTCAATGAAAATGACCATGTCAAGATTTTTCCAAAAGTAAGTTTGAAGTATATGTTCCAAGTCTTTATCAAGATCAAGATGGATTATGGAGGGTGGATGGCAATGGAATGGATGGAATTTTGGATTTATTATGGATAAGGTAAGTTGCTCCCAACTAGAATAGTGCATATAGATGCTCGATTATATGCATGATGCTTTTTTTCCTAGTTTTCATCATGGTACTTGCCCAAAGCACCATAAGAATGGTTTTCACTAGAGGACGATTTTTTTTAATCTTTACTATTTTTTTATTATTTTTTGTTTTCTTTTGAATTTTTTTTTGTGATCATTGGCTATGTGGAACTAGTTGGTGGTGTTAATGTAGATTTTTTTGTCATGATGTGCCAACAATATCTTTTTTGGAGGAGTTTCTTTGTAAGGATATATACACTTGTATATAACCCTTGAATGTTCTTGTGATCTTTGTCGATACTAGAGTTGGCCTTATCTAAATGTGCACATTGCAATAGAGTGCCATTAGAGTCATTTTGATAAAGAGTTGCCACCAAGACACAATTAGTGTGGGATTTGGAATATTTGGATTTTAAGTTGGATGGTGGACTTTAATAAGGGATATGAGATGTGGATTGATAGTTTGGATTGTGGATTTTATTCCTTAAAATTGGGATGGTGAGTGATGAAATGTGGAAATGGAATTTTGAGTGGATTTAGGACCAAAATTTTCGTGCACTTTGTGTGTCAATATTGAAGAACTTTTCAAAATATATGGACACCTTTTATGGATGGAAGTCCCTTTTTTATGTTGCTCCATAGTTTCATTGAATAATGGATTATTTTCTTTTTTATTTGTTTTGGATCCATTTTAACTTGATGTGTCCACTTTGACTTTTTGATTTTTTAGCTTTAATGACTTTATCTTTTTCTTTGTAAGGACTTTTCTCTTGTTGGCCCCAATTAATGGGTGGAAAGAATCGAGGATGACGATTTGTGATATGGATAGTTGGATTACTAGTAATAATTTCATTATAAGGACTCTTCATGACTCCCATGTTGATGTTTTTATTAGATAAATTTGCCCCCAATATCATGGAGGTATTGCTAGCATGGTTAGTGTTGTCAAACAGATCGCACCCGAATGCTTGAATGACTAAATTCAGTAATCTATTGAAACATGGGAACTATCTTCAGGCTGTGGGTATTCCTATGGTGAAGATAGACCTTCAGATTCTAGGTTGGTTCCTATATGATTCTCTGATTATGGACTTGAGACTTTGATTGGAACTTAAAGGTTTTGGTGTAAAACACATTAAATTTGCATCCAAAACATTCATAAAACAGAACACCTGAATCTAAGAAGACTAATATCTAACTTGTAATGAAAACTCAAGGAAAACTTTGCAAATGATACTCTAACATAACCTGTAAAACCTACTGAAATTTATTAAATTCTGAAAAGTTGAGTTACATGATATTTCTCTTTGCAAAATGCAAAGGCTAAAAAACAAGAACTAGGAAAAATAACTTATTTTTTCCAATATATACAAAAGGCATGCACAAAGCAACCAATAATAGAATTGAATGAGAACTGAAGTGAAAAGATCTCCAATGTGAAATCCGAGCAGAAGAGAAAACCCTAATAAAAATAGCTCAAAAATGAAGCAAACTGCTCTTTGTGCCTAGAAAACTCCACCTCTCCATGCACATGACCAAAATATCTTGTAAACTGGCGTGAAACTAAAAGCAATGTCTCACTATCTACATGAACTGAATAACTAAACTTGAAGCTCCACTTGTACATGAGCAATTTTTTTTTAAGAATTTTCAATATATCCTTCCTCCATGCACAATCTAAATTTAGCACTTTACATGCAAAATTGACTTGAAGTTACAAAGTTTGCACCTTAAAATAGTTAAATTAATTAAATGATTTATAGTTCATCATTTAATTAATTTACTTTACATAGGCAAACACAACATTAGAGGTAATAGAAAATCAACCTCAAACAATACTCGACATTATGCACATAATAAATATTAAAGTGATCATTAAATAAATCTCTTTGGAAAAAATTGAGTCTCACTTTGATATTCAATGTCATTTTTTAGAAGACTTAGAGTCTTCAATGGACTTCTCCATGCATAGTCTTGGGCTTCATGCTATTCACATTTACATGCTTTGGTGATTTCATGCTTTATCTAACTCATGGACCCTTTATATTAGGTCATTGACATGAAATTCATAAACCATAGGCATCAATAAAACATAATGATTTTTCTAAAATCATTAGCAATTAGAAAAAATCAAAGTCTTGTCAACTTAGGGCAAGAAAATACCATCGAACCCTAAAAGTCTTAATCATTTTTCATTTTGACTTTTGCTTGTCTTGGAGCTTTGTTGTGCTGCCCTGGTGGAGAGAAAAAGGTTTGTAGAATGTATGGAAATTTGGTCTTTCAGTTCCTTTGTGGCATGAAACTTCAATGGAAAATAGGGTAAGATAATTTTTTAGTCATTTCATGGCTTCTCCCATTTATTCGAAGCCATTTTAAAGCTTTGAGCCACGGTTGTGATATTATTTTCTAATGTACCCTTTGTGATTTCTCTGTATCTTCTTTGATCTTATTGGCTGCCACTGTAAGTTCTGGTTCGAGCCTTGAATAGCTGAAGATAGCTATCTACTGCAAAAAATGTCTTGAAACTCTTCCAGGTCATGAGGTAAGAACATTTGAGCTTTTGGGTTTGTTCAAAGTTTGTATAAACTTAAAATTTCTTCAATATGGCTACCACTCTTGACCTTGTCTACGCTTATATTCTGGTAACCCTTCTGTATTTGAGCTTGGCCGTGAACTTATTATGTTTTTGGGTTTTCCATTCTTTTTGTGCACAATGATTCAAAACCTGAAAGAGAAATGTTAAAAATTTTGACCTCTATACAGACCATGGGATTTCCTCTGTAACAAAATAAAACACTTACTATATCCTGCAAAAAAATTACAAGAGTTTCCTCCTCTATATATGGCCATGGCTCTATACTTCATCTTTAGCAATTATGTGTCTTGAAAATTTAAATGTATTCTCTACAGGTCGTGGCTTCAATACATCATAATTTGGGATCTGGGCATTATTTTTTGCATAGGCCGAGGGTTTTTGGAAAAAATAACAATGAATCATGCTCACCCATGCTTGTATTTGGATGTGTTAACATGGGCCTCTGTCGGCTAATAATATTTCTCATGCCTTTAGCAATGTCTTCATGCTAACTCTTACTATCTGATTTGTGGCCTATATATGGCATTGTATCTATATTTTTACAACATAATTCACTACACCTTTTTTTGCTAGTATTTTTGCTCTTTTTAGCTCATAGTTGGAAACCTACTAGTATAAAATATTGACCCATATGATTGTCATTTTCCTCTATATAAGCTTACCCAAAAGCATTTATCTCTATGATTTTCATGACTTTTCTCCACTGTGCAAATTACATAACTGTTATAATGGCACTTCACCATTTGATCACAAGCTCTCCCATACTATGGCTGCACTCTAAAAGATCCTGTTGCTACTTATTTTAAATTACTTCCTTCCACTTATGGAGTGCAATATCATTAGTATTGACAGTTGTTAATGTCTTTTCAATCCTTTGAGTATTTCTACAACTTTCTCTGGAGTTTAATTCATTTAATAAATGGAACGGAGCATAGATCTTTACTGAACCTAATATTAATGAAATTGATGAGTTCTTTACATGTTTTGATCATTCTTTTAGCATGATGAGCAATATTATGCTTTCTCAAACTATTTTTTAAATCTCTTCTTGTATACAACAATTTCTCTTAATGATTGTTATGAAATTCAATGACTCTCAAGTGTAATTAGAGAGTTTCCTCTTTGATATGCTAGGCTCAACCCTTGTGGGATCCCGTTTTACTCCACATATCTGATGATAAATGATCACGAACATAATAAACCTACTCTTGCACAGTGAACAAATATTGTTAGTAAAATAACTGAAGTTGAAAGCTTGCAATGAATCATTGTGCTCTTTTAACTTGATCATCTGATGCATGCTTGAAATAATGTAGATTATATTCCTATTGGCAATGTACACATAGGATTGATCTTCACTCATCATTTCTTAGAGTTAATATCTACTATCATTTTCATTCATCCTGCAGGACAACTTAAGGAGACTGCAGGCAATGATGAACCACCCTTCTTTCTATGTTTATATTGTCTACAGATGTATAGTTTACAATATATTTTTGCACATATCATTTGATTATGTAAATCAAATTTAGCTACTCCCATGGCTTGTGTGGGGCCTTAATCTTTACAATATGATTAAAACAACATTTGTTATGCAAATGTCTAATTTTTTGTTACAAGTACTTGCATAATAAAACTGAAAATCAAATGTAATCTGATTTTTACATGATGACACATACTTAGCAGAAAAATTTGTAATTATACGTACCTCTCAATGATGAATTCAATTCATCTCTACCTATTTGAGCTTGTAGTGAAAAATAGGTAACAAATTGGTGATCTCTACAGAGTGTTTGCCTGCTAAACACCATAGAACAATTATGTAGCTTATCCATTGGGCATGGACTCCATTTTTTGCTTTGCCTTGAATTGGAAAAACTTCTAACTCAGCTCAAACCACACCAAACTGAAAGAAACTACTAAAACTCTGTTCAAGACAAAGTTTGAAAACCCTATGTAGCAACTGCACTCTATTGAAAGCAAAACAAAATGGGGAACTTATTGAAAGCATAACTGAAACTAAAAACTACACTACTATGTACAACAACAACTTTGATGCTTAAAAGCACTGCATGAGATGAATCTCGTTGACGGGGATTAGCAACACCTCTCCATCTAGCCTTGAGAGCTGGAAAGCGTTATGTTCTTTCTTTGTTGTGATAATATATGGGTCATCCCACATGGCATCAAACTTGGTATGTTTGTTGGGTCTGATTTTTAACTCATCCCATTTGAAGACTCTTGCTATTGCTTTCCTTTCAAAAAAATTCTTCATCTGAGAATGATGAATCTGAAGCTTCTTGAAAGGTTCTTTCTTGGTTTCTTCAAAATTTGTCTGATTTTTAACTCATCCCATTTGAAGACTCTTGCTATTGCTTTCCTTTCAAAAAAATTCTTCATCTGAGAATGATGAATCTGAAGCTTCTTGAAAGGTTCTTTCTTGGTTTCTTCAAAATTTGTTAATTCAACAAGCCTAACTTGCATTGGTTGTTCCTCAAGTAACTCCAATTCTCTTATGTAGCTCAAAGTTGGTAACTCTATTGAAATAGGCAACTTGACCTCTTTGCCATAAATTAACATATGGTGAAAAACCTATTGATCATTTTTGTGTAACTCTATCAGCCCAAAGGGCTAATTTAAGTTTATCATGCCATGACCTCTGATTATCCTCAATTGTATTTTTAATAATCTTAATCAGATTCTTATTTGTTGATTTTGCCTGTCCATTACCCTGGGGGTAATAATTGGATGAAGTATTCAGATAAATGTTATTCTTCACTAACCAAACTAAAAATTTTAAACCAATAAAGGCTAAAGCATTATCTCAAATGATAGATTCGGGTGTACCAAACCTGGAAACTATGTCCTGATACAAGTTTAAAACTGATGTTTCATTTGCATCTCTCAAAGCAACTGCTTCTGTCCATTTCGTGAAGTAATTTTTTGCTGTCAAGATCCACTTGTGCCCTGCACTTTATGGTGGGTTTATTGGATCGATGAAGTCAAGTCCCCACTTTCCAAATGGCTGCTCAACCTGAATTGGATTCAGGGGCAGGGTTGCTTACTTCTATTTTCTTACAACCAGTGAACATTTAGAACATTTTTTGACATAAGCATGAGCATCTTTGAAAAGATCTGGCCAATAATACCCTACTTTCATAATTTTCAAGGCTGTAGTATGTGGTGCAAAGTGACCTCCAGCAGGTCCATCATGGAATTCCTCCAGAATTCTTTCAATCTGATCAGGGTTAATACATCTGAGGAATACTCCATTGAAATATTTTTTATACAAAATACCATCTATTACTACATATGGGATTACTTGTAATCTATAATACCTTCGTTTAGACTTGTCCATACCTTTAGGGAAATCTCCAGTATGCAAGTAATGGATCATTTAATGGATCCAATCAGCTGAATCAAATGGAACAATAGGTTCTTCATTATTAAAGACTGTAGTGACTGATTCATTGTTGTTTTGTTCTATTTCGACAGGCTGCTCACACAGACCCTTACCTTTAACAAGCTTGGTAACCTTTATGTTAATGATGTATTCCATGACTTTGGTTATCCAACCTACTCGCTTTTCATTAATGTCTTTATTTAGCAAAAATTCTTTGACTGTTGGGTGAACTACCAACAAATGTATTTTATTATTAGACAATATATGTCTAAAAATTCTTGAGACTTCTCACTATAGCCAACACATGTTTTTCAAAAAATCTATACCTCGTTTCATAATCATGCAAGATTGACTAAAAAATGCAATGGGTAATTCAAGTCCTTGATCATTCCGCTGACATAACATGGTAGAAACTGTATCAACACTACCAAACTAATACAATATAAAATATTTTTCAAAGTTTGGATTTATAAGCGTTGGGGCTACTGCAAGTGCCTCTTTAATCTTTTCAAAATTGTTCTTACCCTCCTTTGTCTAGTTGAACTAAATATTCTTCTTCAGCATGGCTGTGAGAGGTTGCAGCAACACTGAAATGTTAGGAATAAATCTCCTAACAAAGTTTATCCTGCCTAGAAAGCTCTGCAAACCTTTTTGTGAGCAAGAAGTGGTAATGTTAGAATGGCTACAAACATTCTGGGTCAATAGAAATACCATCTTTAGAAACAATGTAACCCAAAATTTTACCTTCGTGAACAACAAAAATGTTTTTCTTTGGATTCAAAGAAACTCCATACTCTCTACATCTCTCAAAAA
This sequence comes from Sequoiadendron giganteum, assembly GCA_007115665.2. Lineage (NCBI taxonomy): Eukaryota > Viridiplantae > Streptophyta > Pinopsida > Cupressales > Cupressaceae > Sequoiadendron > Sequoiadendron giganteum. The sequence continues at coordinate 1,355,472 of CM021108.1, read as the reverse complement.
GCTGTCTAAGATGACCAAAATTTTCATTAGCATTTCATGAGAAAACAGTGATATCATCTAAGTAGACAAGAACAAACTTGTTTATCAATCATTGGAGAGCCATATCCATTGCTTTGTGAAAGGTTTCTCCTTCATTTGACAATCCAAACGACATCTTTCTGTAAGCCATAGTACCCCACTTGGTGGTAAAGGTTGTCTTATATTGGTTTTCCTCTTTAACCAATATTTGGTAATAACCTAAATATCCATCCAGCAATGAGAACCTTTTTGATCCTGAAACAACATGTAATATTTGCTCCATTGAAGGCAGCAGATAGTGATCTTTAAGTGAAGCTCTGTTTAGATCACAAAAATCAACGCACAACCTTATCTCTCCATTCTTCTTTCTGACGAGCACTAGGTTTGATCCCTGAGAAGTGTGCTTGATTGGAAAAATAATACTACCTTCAATCAGATTTTTCAATTTTGTCTTCATTAGATGTTCTAATTTCAGATTCAAGAGCCTTTGCTTTTGTCTAACTGGTTTTGCATTGGGTTATAGCTCAATGGTATGTTGAGCTAACTCAGGGTTAAAACCTTTCAGATCTCCATATTCCCAAGCAAAAATGTCACTAAATTCTTGACATAGCAAGAAAAACGCTTTTTGTTCCTCCTTTGTACAAACTTTTCCAAGCTTGAAGAGCTTTTCTTTGAATATCTCAATTGGTTCGTAATGCTCCTGTTTAACTGTGATACTGGATTTATCTTTTCTAACCTAATCATCAGTTTTGAAAATGGGTTCAAGGGTTACCAAACCCTTTGGAAGCTTGTTAGACTTTAGTTGCATGATCTACTCACCATATTGTTGATCAAATTTTTGTTGGTTTCCAGCAAAAAAAATTGCTTCTTCCATCAGAAAGTGGATTATCTGCTCATCACTGTCGAAAATCTGTCAACTTACATTATTATCAGGTACTGATGGTCTAACAACTACCTTCACATATAGTTGCACTTCCATGTTATGAATTTTCGTTGGAATGTCAAACTATGATCCTATGGCAGCAAGTTTATCAACTTGCTTGTTCTAATTTCTTGGTATTGATTGTAGATTAAATGCATCAAACTCTTCAATCAAGTCCCAAACACTGTGTTTATAAAATTGCAGCAAATCATTTTTTGCTAAATTTAGATTTCTAACTTGATTTTCTATTAATTTAGAATTATCAAACACCTGTAAACACTTAATTTTCCTTTTTCTAGCCCACTCTAAACCATGTATCAATGCTTCGTACTCAGCAACATTATTAGAACAACTGATAGAAAATCTAAAATTTGAGTAATACTTGTCTTTGTCAGGTGAAATGAGCACTACTCCTCCACCAGCACCTATTTTACTCTTGGACCCGTCAAAGTACAGCTTCAAGAGTTGATCAGTTTGTTTTCTTGGTTGTTTTTCCTCCTTGACTAGATTTGGAATAGTTACATCAGGCTCCTGAATCATATAAATTCCCAAACCTACTTCATCCATGAGACTGAATGGATCAACCTCATGATTCTCGGCTGCCCACTTATCTAAATTTATGTCAGGTATGCCTTCTATAGGTATAGTGAGGTCGAGGGTCAAGGATTGATCCTCCTGATCATGCAAAGCTAGGTTTGCATTCATGAGATTTGGAAAATAGGGTTCGATATGGTCTTTAGCCTGAGGTTCTAACTTAATTGTGACTCTAGTACCATATCTCATTCTGAAAAATATGTGTGACCAGTCTGATGACAGATAACCACCTAATTTTGCAGTGAAATCTCTAGATAGGCAAATGGAAAAATAAGGTGGGAGATCAATAATATAAATGTATTGTGGAATTTGAAAGTTCAGACAGGCATGCAATGTAAGAGGAATTTTTTTGATAACTCTTATAGACTTAATGGTTGTGCCATCCAATTGAACTACCCCTTTTGACAATGGTTCATACTCAAGTCCTAACTTATCTACCAGTTGTTTAGGCATAATTGAGTTTCTTGCTCATGAAATTATCATGGAATTATGCACTATGTTATCACCAATTATCAAGTTGACATAAAAAGGTGGTGGCTTTACCTTTTGAGTTGGCTGCTCCTTCTTATGATTTGAACTGTTTGCAAGAACTCTTGGTTGTTCTTTAGTTGATTCGGCAGAAATTGATATCTTAGCCAGAGCCTCCTACAGACTTTCCTTCTACCCAAGAAGTTGTAATGCATCCAGCATGGTGATGCTAATAGTTACCTTTTTCATAGGATCTACAATATTGAAAGTTGGAGAACTAACCTTGTGTTGCACTTTCTGAAAAGTAGCCTCCTTTTGCACTTGAAATGACTAAGCTCTTGGTTGTTCCTTGATAGGTTTAGCTTGTTTCTTGGTAAAATCTGGACATTCTATGAAGAAGAGGGTTGTGACTACTCTTTATCAGCTGTTGAGGGATGTCACTGCTCTTTATTAGCTACTAGAACTTGATTTTTCTGTTGAACAGCTTGCTGGTTACCTTTATCAGCCTATTGTTTGTCACTTTCTGGTTGTTTGTCATAAACAACTTGCTATCTTAGGTCGATTGATCTTTTCTTGGATCTTGTATTTGCTGCAATAGAAGTAACTAATTGATTTTGACCTTGTGCATGATTAACTCCATAGAATTCATTCCCTTGCTAGTTCATCATGGAAACATCCATATTATCCTATTGCATTTGATCATTCTGATCATTGCTATCTTTTGTTGTATTTTTTGCAGCTGTATAATTTCTCTATACCATCAAAGCCTAATTAATTACTCCATTCATGTATGTGGCCTAATTATGAGGCTGATTGCATGAATAAAACTACACATAATCATGTGCCAAATTATTTTGAATAGGTACGAGCTCCTTAGAAAAGCTGGCAACATTCTGATTCTGATTGTATAGTGGCTTGAGATTGAATTTTTTTTTCCCTTGATTGTCTGCTTGATAAGGTGGCCTGTTAGGCTGAAAAGGTGCTTGGTAAGGCTTGAAATTCTGGTTTTCTTATCTCTTAAGGCTCACCAAGTCATTGTTGATTGTCTACAATAATTTTTCCATCTCTTGTTGATTACCCTTAAGCTCTTGGAAATCTGATTGTGCTAGAAAATCACCATTTTGAACAACTGGCTGATAGCCTAAGGCTGGTTCAACTAGAAGTGAGGTAATAGGTGGTAAATTAATGGGCATCATGAGATGAATATCCAGAAATATTGGCATAGGAGGCCTTGGTGCAATTTTACCAGCCTGTATAAGGCTATTTTCAGCTCTAATAGCAATGTCATATTTTTTTGGTAATGTTATTCCACCCATTGATTGTATCATTAAGGCAATATCACTATTCAAAGATCTAAGGTAATATAGAAAAGAATGATCAGGAGTTGCCTTACCATTACTAGAATTCTATTCCAGGTCCTTTGAAACTTGAAGTTAAAGTCCATCATCTATTCTTGTGGTTCTCTCTTTAAAGTCGTCATATACTCGACTAGAGATAGTTGACCGGACTTGTCAGAAAATTGTTTTCTCAGCTTGTCTCTTAAATCATCCCATGTCGCGACAGTATTGACCAGTAAGCCAGAAAATAACTGAAGTGCTTCACCCTTAAATGACATTGCTAATAGACTCAATGCCACATTCTCTTGAGTCAAGTGATGAACTCCACATAGTGAAGCTACGCCTCTGATATGTTCTATTGGCATAGTTTGATCTTCACCAGTAAAAAAGGGTAAACTTTTAAGTGTTGCAATTGGTATATCATCATGCTAAGCCAGATTCAATGGGCTTCCCCCATTGAATGGTAGAAATGCATACACTCTGGCCATTAGAGTTGCTTGTATTCTGAGATTCATAGCTTGTAAAATCGGTACAGGTGAAACCGATGCTCTGTAACTTGGTGAAGTTGAATGTGAACCTGGCTTCCTTGTTGACGATCTTCCTCTCTTTCTTGATGTGTATACTAATGGTTTTGCTATGAAAACTGGAGAAACTGATTGATTTCTTGAAGGCCTACCAGGTGTTCGCTTGGTTTTCCTTCCTCTTCTCTTTGGTGAATGTTGACTCAATATTTTGTAGGTAGCATCAGTCTCATGGGAAACTTAGACTATTGGGGGACATAGTGCACTAGCTAAGTGACCTCTGGGGTTTTATCAAAGCCGACTCTTCATTTAGTGGGGAAGGTAAAGGGTTAGAAGGACAATAAAACATGAAATATAAACTATAGGCGATGCACCAAAATCATAGACAAATTTACCAGAGCATAGTGCAGGATGCAAAGGCCCGAACCAACAGAATTTTGTTTATTAAGTAAATTTTCTCAAACGCACTTTAAAACATAACAAACACCCTCAAATTACATAGCATAATCTGACATAACTTTTTCCAGCACAGAGGAGTCGAGAAACATGATCTGTATTTATTTAGCTATGAAAGATCACGAAAGCTGAAGAATAGGCATTCATACATTATAAGAAAATAATAGCACAGACTAACAGTCTTACTAAATACATCAAAAGCATAAAGGCTGAATTGATTGGCACAGTTTGCAATCTTCCAGATTACTAAAAATATTACAAAAGCTTTTTTCCAGTGCTCGAGAGCTTTTTGCAACTTAACAAAAACCTCATAAAAGAGAAAAAAGGGCCGCATAAATAGGCCAGTCCACCGCCTGAATGGTCACGGAGAAAGAATGTCGTGAGAAAAAATCGACGCCTCAGATCACCTTGAGCCACCACCGAAAACAATGATCACCTAGGAGCATGCTAGCATTGCCGTTGCAGGGAACTGAGAACCATGCAGCAGCAGAAACAAACACATGGTACTATAGAAAAAAAACACGGCAACAAACGAGCACAAACAGCGCAACAACAACTCCTAGATAACCAACGCACAAAGAACTGCTACACGTTGTGCAGATGGGGCCTGGCAATAAAACAAAGGGATGCCTAGTGAAAAGCTCCGAATGGGAGCCATGTGGCACATGTCCAATGATAGAAACTGCATGGTGGGCCTAGTTCAGAAAGCGGCCAAAGAAGTCAATGCGTCGCGCAGATAGAGACCGGCAAAAGGGAAGCGATATGGAAAAGAAAAAAGCTTTGAGAGGAAGCCACGTGGCACACACCAAAGGATGTGAGTGATTTAAAGGTAAGGCACAGTCGCGAAGATAAAAATAAAAACCGCGAAGGCAAGCAGTTTTTTTTGAAACAGTTTGGCGACTCACAGGGACATTTCGCTCGTGGAATAAAGAACCCCAGAAACCTCGGTTCAACATTCCATAATTGCTCACAACTTTGAGAGAGTAGCCTATAGATCGGTCCAGACCTCATTTGATGGTGCAGAGAGAGCTCGTAGATTTTCATGTGCCAACTTGAGATCGATAATTGCCTTGAAAGGCAATCCGCTAGATATTTTCGTCTCTAATTCCAGCTGGAAGAAGAGTTGTGCCAACTATTGCACGATCCCTTCAATCTTCTCGACGGTCAGAGATTGATCAAAAGATTGGAAAATAGAAAGGTCCTGATTCTTCTCCTCGATCTTTATAACAATGTGTTCAACACCTGCTATCGCCTGATCTACAATGAAGGGCGAAGGGAGGCCTGTCTAAGTTAAGTGGGAAAATTTTGCCCGCATATCACTGGTAACCTAGTTTAACCTGGCCCTGCATTCTACCACCTACAAAACAACTTCATGCATAGAAATGAGGATGCTTACGCCCATGGCCATCATTGTTCGGTCCTCAATACCTATGCCACTCAAAGCTTCATCGAAAGTTGTATATAATTTTTCCAACAAAATCCTGGCCTCCAAAACCTTATCAGAAGTTACCTCCTAAGTCTGCTAGATCGTTTCACTGATTGTTCTGCATAGGCTGGCCGCCTGCGCCATAAATTTCAAGGTGGGATGCAGAGTAAGGCATAATGCCTTGATTTTATCCTAGTATGATGCATATAACTCCTTGGTGATCTCCAACAAGCTCATCTGTGGCACAAGAGGTTGGGACTTCAAAATATCCAACTCCGCTTCCCTACTGCTCAAATTCGCCTTTACCTCTGATAAGCTTTTGTCCAATGTGGACACTTGTTTCCTTAGAGTGGAATTTTTTTTTTCTTTTTCCTCTAGGGCCAATTCGACTCGCTTTGTCTTCTGCATCTCCAACTCTAAAGTGGCATTCATTTCATTTATTTCATCATCTATGCTCTACTGGAGCTTCTTCATACCTTCACTTAGTTGTGCGGACTCAGTGCAAAGCTTTTCCTCGTTCGCTCGACTCTACTCAACCTCATGCTGGAGGGTCAGGATGATTTCCGTGCTCATAACCTGCAGCTCCTTAATTTGGCTTTCAAAAGCACTCCTCTCCTTTTCCAGAAGATTTATCTCATTTTCTTGGGCTTTATACTTGTTCACCCAGATATCAACCTTTCCCTTTAGCTCTGATATCTGCTCCTCCTTTTCCCTTTCTTGGCGATTGAGCTTGAGGTAATCAATAGTTACAATCTTTTGAGTCCCCTCCATCAACTCGACCTTATCTTGTGGATGGGCCTACTATAAGTCTAGCCCAATGGCATTGACAAATTAATCACTTGGCAACATTTCTTCTACCGGTTTAATCATGTTGGGAGTGATCTTTGCAAACATCAATGAATCTTGGCTCTCATTGAACACAGTTTGTAAGAGAGGCTCTGCCTTCTTGCTTGCATCCTTTTGTCTCCTCTTTTGAATTCAACTAGCTTGGGCACTTTTATTTGCCTCCACCTATGAGAAATATTCCTGGGAAGGGATACCCAGTCCACCGACAAAAGGAAAATCTTGAGGGACTGCTTCCGGGAAAGATAGTGTACTCAACGCATCAGTGATTTTGCTAGGCCTTGTAATAATGGTCGGGGAGAATGGTGGAATGAATTGGCCACTCAGAGAGGATGATAATGCGGTATAAGGAAAAGCTGGGGAAGTCCCAACTAAAGGGCTGGGCCTCGGGGATAAGAATTGTTGGCTCATGAGCCCAACACTAACACCAAATTGTGTTCCGGGTAAGGGATGAAAAGTAGAGGATGAATGTGGGAAACCAGGAGGGGGAAGACTCAACTGCCCAGGATATCCAGCGATAGAAAACTGGTGCAGATGAAAAAGCTGGGGTAGATGAAGAAGAGACTAGACACATAGTAGAAAGAGAAGAGGGAAGAAAAGATATTTGTGGCTCATGAAGAGTTGCAAACAACACAACCACTTCCTCCATTTTCTCTTCCTCTTCGTCGAATTCTCTCGTTTGTTGTCGCTTCTCTTCCGGAGAGTCCTCAAGGTCGACAATGACCTGCCTTCTACTACTGGTAGTCCTTGGCCGCTTCCTGGTTTATTTAGAGGAGTTGGATGGCTCTGACGTTTGTGCGTTTGATGAATCCTCCTATTGCGCAGGCTGTTTACCAGCTTCTTCTTCATGTGTTGGATCCTCCACAATGGTAGGGGGATTCTGAGTTACTTCTTCTCCGAGCTCCATGATAATCCCTTCCCTCCTATATTGTTGCTCCGACATTGAAGGATTCAGATACCTTTCTGCATCTAGATGTGCATTCTCCTAGATGTCATCAAATTTTTCTTCGAGATCCACCTCTTCGTAAAGCTTGGTGGTTGCCTTAATCTCTTGCCGAAAAATCTAGAAGTCTCGAATTTTTTCAGGACACCATTCGAGCTTATGCAATTGGTTGCATAAGGACTAGTTGATCTTCTTATTTGGGTTTAAAAGTTCAGCTATGGCGGTCGCATGTCCTCAGTAGGCAAATATTCAAGGCCTACATATAACCTTAAATTACCTTCTTCAACATTTCTTTGAGGGTCCCAGAATAACCAAGGCTGATGTGGGATTCTTATGCCAACCTCCGATAAATTATTTTCGGGGTTGTATTTCTAGGTGTCATTTATCACCACCAACCCAAGATGACTCAACTTTGAATACAGAATCTCTGAAGTGTCAATCTTCGAAGTTCTTTTCTTAATCAGTGACACGGAACCAAACATGACTAACAATATCAAATAGGAGGTTAAATGCTTTCCTCCCCAGTAATCATTATCAATATTACATAGCTACCTCATCGATTCTAGGGCCAACACTCTGTTAGAAAGAAAGCGTGGGAGCCAGAAAGGTTCCCGAGTGAAACCTTGCATGTGGAGCATAGTGAAATATGTGCCAAATAACCAATCGCAGGGTGGCATGAGCTTTCCCAACCAAGATTTTTGTCTTGGCGATAGGCGCATGTACATGTTGATCCCAACTCTATCCAAAGCCCGCAAAGTTGGGGCTAAGAATGAATCCGAAAAATGCATAGTAATCAAAAAATTTTGACAGGACAGGAGTCCATGTCGAAACTGGCTTCCTCATGCCATTCTCATTGAAAACAGTCAGAGACATAAATGTCATGAAATAGTCTGAATTCTGATGCAATATTAAGTAGACTAGGAAATAGAGATACCTGAACCTAGAACCGACCTGGAAGTCTTGCAGTTGCTACTTCATCCCATCGCTAATAACCTTCACAAAGTCCAGAAGTGGAGCCACGTTGTTCCTTCTCAACATAAAGCTGAGACACATCTAAAACTCAAAGACCTACTTGTTGGTATTTAGACCACACACCAGCGCCAACATAGAACAGATAGAATAAAACCCAGCTTTTAAAGCACCCAGATTAAAAGAAAATTTGGGTGGTGTTGAGACATTTGTCGGTTGAGCAATTTCAGTGTGGTAAAACTGTGGCACCATTCTGAGCATTCCCCACTTATCATGCAGCTTTTTTATGTCAAAAATTTCAACATTTTGGGTCAAGGGGAGAAGGATGCATAGCATATCCTGAATAGTTTCGGGGCTGATGATTACCCTGAAATTAGTGCTGCTTATCACTCCGGTGTTCGGGTCAAAGCCTTTTGCACATGCTACCACAATTTTTGGACAATAATGTAGTAGGGGAACAATATACTAGGGAAGCCCACAGTCCCATAGACACTTGTAGAATGGTTCTGTTAATTTCTTTATTTTATCGCATGCGGCTTCCCTAAGGCTCTTGGGATTCTGGGACAACTCAGGATCAAAGAAATTATCCCAATCCTCTGAAACCAAAGCCTAGTTTCTAGAAGGAACCACACTCAACTTTCTCTGGTCCACTTGACTGGTGAAGGGCCAACATGGCTTTGTTGGGATGCCTAAGGTAGCATAAGACTCCTGGCCATAGATATCTATGCAAGGCGCCTTTAATCTTTGCTCGTCTATACTTATTGGGGTCAGGGCCTGTGTTGAGCTTTCTGCAATCTCAGCCATTTCTTTGTATTCGCAAGAACCTTTCACAAACTTTCGTAGATGACTTAGGTTCTGAAAAACTCTTTCTCTCTTGTGAATGACTTAGTTGTTCTATCTTTTGATAACTTTCACAATAAATGTGCTCTGCATGCTCAACCTGCTTTTTCATTTTCATGAAAAATGGCTAAGCGAGTGTTTGTGCCAACCTTTCGCATTTAGTTGCTATATGTGTGACCATATTTTCATGTGTCTGAAGAGATCGCCAGCCTGCCAAATCGCTCTCCATATTTAAGAGACATGATTTCGAGTGAGGTGGCACCTGATTTTTCTTGGACAGCGGACCAAGACAACCTTGCCATATCTTTCACAAGCTCTTTTGCATTTACTGATTTTCTTGATTGTACTTGGGTGCATCACCCAACATCTTGCTTAAAATATTTGTCTTGATTTAGATGGGATGGTGGCTCCTTATGCTGACAGCTGGTCAATCTTTATTAAATTTGGCAACTTGAACAAAGAAAGTTACAACTGTACCTAATTATTCCCTTCATTTCACACATCATAGCACTGAAAAATCGAGGCTTGGCAACACCCTTTGCCTCTGTCGTAATTATGGCTTACCTCATCAGATGAACCTCGACCAGTCTATAAATAGGGCCATTAGCAGCATTGCAAATCATAATTATTTCTAGCTTTTCTTTGCTTAGCAAGCCTTAGTTACTTTAGCAATTTTCATTTTCTAGTTAGAGTAGTAAGCAGCATGGAAACTCCAATTAGACTAGTCTGTAAAAAGATTCAAGCCGCTTTCTTAGGAAAAATTAGGTGTAGGCGCTTGAAGCGCATGACAGGTGTGAAAAACCTACTATATGTGAAAGCAATTAAATGGGTTCTTGCCAAGGACTACGTGGAGGATGAAGAACAATACCGAGTCAACACTACTATTTTCTCTCACTTTGTCGCCTCGCTGCTGGATATTAGTGTCTCCAAATGCAAGATCCTGAAGCTGACAAAGCGGATGTTCCCACGGCGCTACCTCGGAGGGCTAGAGAAAATAGTGTGAGTGGCTGAATTTGATCGAGGGGTCCCCAGTGTTCCCAATCTGCGTCGGCTACAGCTGCATGGTGGACTTGTGCCAACTAGGCCCTTCCTCTTCGATTTTGAGTTGGAGACACATGAGCAGCATTGTGCCAAGGTCCATGCCAGCTGCTTTTTCTTCATGCGGGTACATTACATCGAACCATTCTAAAACCTCCAGTGGTATGAGGACTTCGAAAGAATGGTGTTCCCTGATCTCGCGTCATTGGTTGCTACCATTGCTGGTCCATCCAATGCTTGATAATTTGAAAACAAAAATAGTCCCCAATTTTGTTTTTTTCCTTTTTCCAGGCTCCGCTCCATAGCGGATATATGTATATTTCGATACAAGGCCACTAGCCCCTATCTTTTGTAATGTAAATGTTTTGGCCATAATATATAATACTTATGTTTTTTCATGAATCTTGGCTCATTTACAATGTTTTTCTATTTCTTGCACTACTTTCTATTTAGAAAGCACTGAGAAAACCCAAAACTTAAAACAGGGAAAATAATTACATATTTACAATTTACAAAGCCATCACATAGGCATAACTAATTAAATTTCTTAAGATGTATTCCATTGACTGGAATACTTAAGGCATTACCTTCCATGTCTTCCAACTCAAAAGAGTTGAACTATTTACACTGGACAATTTTGAAATGCCCTTCCCAGAGACTATCAAATTTTTTGTGTTGGTTGGGCTTTGCTCCACGCTCGTTGAACTTGAGTACCAAGTCCCCGCATTGAAGCTCTTCATCTGATGCCTTTTTATCAAACCATTTCTTTACCACCTTCTGGTGGTTGTTCATCGCCTCAAGGGCATGCTCTCTCTTCTCTTGAACCTCGACTAGCTCGAAAAACCGTACCTCCATTGCTCTATTTTGTTCAATCTCCATAAATTTTAGCAACCGCAAGGCAGGGATTTCCATGGCGATAGGCAGCAATGCCTCCTTCCCGGACACCATCTCGTAAGGAAATGTATTTAGTATCTGCTTGGGCATGATTCGGTCTGCCCACACCACTATCTGGAGGTTCTTATGCCATTCTCTTTGGTGTTTCGAGCCTATCCTCTTGATTAACCTTATTAGGTTTTTTTTTGTAGACTCTGTGAGGCCATTCCCCTGGGGATAATAGTTAGAAGAGGTTTTCAGGAAAAATCCATAGTTTATTGCGAAATGGCTCATCTTCGAGCCGAGGAAAAGCTTTGGCATTGTCAAAGATGATTGCCTTTGGCGGGCCAAATCTGGCTACCAATTCCTTCAGGAAGTTAACAATCTCTACTTCTATTGCATTCTTCAATGGCACTGCTTCTTCCCATCGGGTGAAGTGGTCGGTTGTTGTCAATATCCACCTGTGTCTAGCTGAGGAGAAAGGGTTAATCACTCTAATGAATTCTAGACCTCATTGAGCAAAGGGTTCATCTACTACTATAGGCCTCAATGGCATAGCAACATTATTTCTCTTTCCAACATAAAATTGGCATTCATTGCAAGACTTAATTAATAAAAATGCATCATTGAAAAGTGTCGGCCAAAAATAACTAGCACATATAATTTTAATTGTTGTAGTCCTTGCAGATAAATGTCCTCCAGTTGGGCCATTGTGGTATTGATCCAATATTCTCTTGGCCTGTTCTTCATTTACACACCTTAGTAGGACGCCATTAAAAAAAAAATTGAATAGGACACCCTCCAAGAGAACATAATTGCTATTTTGTAAATGATAGAAACACCTCTTAAAAGAAGGGAGATTGATCAGATACCTTCTCATTTGCATGAAGTTCATTCCATCCTCCAGTCAGTCGCCCTACGAGCTTTCTTCATTCAGTAACATAGGTTTGGGAGCTTCAAACTTTGTCACTGGTTCATTGTTTTCAGCGAGGTACTCGCACATGCCCTTTCCTTTGATAGTCTTGATAGGCCTAACTTCAATATCATACTCTAGGATCTTGGTGATCCAATTAGCTCTTTTCTCTGTGATTTTTCCTTCCATGATATACTCTGCACATTAGGATGTGATACATAGATTGGGGAGGAGCTACAAATGCACTGGTCAAAGGAACTTCGGCTTTCACGGCACTGCACTCGGGAAAACAATGGCATGATAGTTCTCGGTGCTAACTTTCCAGCAGCAATCAAATTATTTTCCATAACGACGGCCAAGGCATAAGCATCAGGAAGAATCTCTCTGCCAAGAGCCTATAACATCATGGAAATATCAAGATTGATGGATTTTAAGTAGAACATGAATGCCAAATCGGGGGGTGGCTGACTACCAACAGGCACTCTCTGCTAGTTCAAATGGAACCATGCGTTGAAATCAGATAGAGCTTCGTGAGGAGCTCGCTTTATGCTTGTCAGTTGATGATACAGCGAAGACTTGTCGCCAATGTTTGAAAAATGCTCGTAAAACGAGGTTCCGAGCTGGTCCCAAGTAGCAATAGTATTATTCTCAAGAGTCCTATACTAGTTCAACACCTTCCCTAAGAAGGAAGTAGCAAGCAATCTAAGGGCTACATTTTTATTTGACACAACATGCACCAGACACACATCTGTCACATCTTGCAGGTGTTCTGTCGGTGTCTTCGACTTATCCTCAAAATACTTAGGGATAGCTTTTAGAGCAGAAGAAGGGATTGGGGCCCATCTTGCAGGAGGCATAGGCGCTACTAAAGGATTGCCAGCGTCCTAGGCTACATAATTACTAGCGGCCATAGGTGCAGGAGAAGTAGGTCACTGCGGATAAGGAGGAGACAGAGTAGGTGAAGGACTACCTCAGCGGCCTCTCGAATGCACAGAAACTAAGGGTGGTATGAGCTGGCCAGGGAATATTGTAGTTTGTGACCTAGTTACAGGCCAATGACTCATACACACTTATAAAATCAAGTGAATGTGCTAGTTCATGTCCCACAGGGCGTGCCAGAAAAAGAACTGTTGATGTAAGATTTTGAAAGTAGCAACAGTCTCATGAGAAACTTGGACTATTGGGGGACATAGTGCGCTAGCTAAATGACCTCTGGGGTTTTATTGAAGCCGACTCTTCGTTTAGTGGGGAAGGTAAAGGGTTAGAAGGATAGAAAAACATGAAATCTAAACTACAGGTGATGCGCCAAGATCATAGACAAATTTACCAGAGCACAGAGTAGGATGCAAAGGCCCGAACCACCAAAATGCTATTTATTAAGTAAGTTTTTTCAAAAGCACTTTAAAACATAACAAACACCCTCAAATTGCATAGCATAATCTGACATAAATTTTTCCAACACAAAGGAGTCGATAAACATGATCTGTATTTATCTAGCTATGAAAGATCACGAAAGCTGAAGAACAGACATTCATATATTATAAGAAAATAATAGCACAGACTAACAGTCTTACTAAATACATGAAAAGCAGAAATGTCGAATTGATTGGCACAGTCTACAATCTTCAAGTTTAATAAAAATATTACAAATGCTTTTTTCCAGTGCTCGGGAGATTTTTGCAACTTAACAACAACCTCATAAAAGAGAAAAAAGGGTCGCATAAATAGGCCATTCCATCACCTGAATGACCATAGAGAAAGAATGATGCAAGAAAACATCGACACCTCAGATCACCTCAAGCCACCACCAAAAACAATGATCGCCTAGGAGCACGCCAGCAATGTCATTGCAGGGAACTGACAACCATGAAGTAGCAGAAACGAACACGCGGTACTACAAAAGAAAATGCAGTAGCAAGCGAGCACAAACGGCGCAACAGTAACTCCTAGATAACCAGGGCACAAAGAATTGCCACGTGTCGCTTAGACAGGGCCTAGCGAAAAAATGAAGGGACACCCAACAAAAAGCTTCGAGTGGGAGCTACGTGGCACATGCCGAACGATAGAAACTGCATGGTGGGCCCAGTTCAAAAAGCAGCCAAAGAAAGCCACGCATCGTGCAGACAAAGACCAACAAAAGGGAAGTGATATGGAAAAGAAAAAAGCTTCGAGAGGAAGCCACGTGGCACACGCCAAAGGATGTGAGTGATTTAAAGGTAAGGCATAGCTGCGAAGATAAAAATAAAAACCGCAAAGGCAAGCGGTTTTTTGTGAAATAATGACGATATCTGCAAATATTCAAATGGAGAACTTCTTCTTGTCTGAATATTTCTCATAAGCTATTCACACTTGATCTGCTTGAAACTTGAAAACGGAGTCACAAGGTATATGAAACCTATCCTCTGAAAGGCTGAAATACTGATGTATATACCAGGACAGTAGCTTGAAACTGTTAAATTCTTTCTCTGAACGGTGATTCAAAGTCCCATTGGGCGTGGCAAAAACTATTGTTAAACAAATCACACCCAAATGCTTGAATGACTAAATTCAACAATCTATTGAATCATGGTAACTATCTTCAAGCTATGGGTATTCCTACAGTGAAGATAGACCTCCAGATTCTAGGTTGGTTCCTATATGATTCTCTAATTATGGACTTGAGACTTTGATTGGAAAAGGGAGAAAGAATTATTCTAATGAAAAACTGAAAACTTAACTATGGTGATCCACCTATTTGATTTAAAGAAAATAGACTAATTCACAACTGATTCCTTACGAGCCTATTTTCACAACTCGGATCGAACAACTCAACTGCATCAATGATTCATAGAAAGGATGGATAATTCATTATTTATGAAGGAAAATTTACTTTCACGGCTTAAAGATATGAATATATTATAAGCACAGTTTATGACCTGCAACTAATATTATTAAAGGTTTTGGGGATGTGTCTGGTGGGTACCCCCTCCTTGGGATTTGTGCTTTCTCCTTCAAGCATCTTGAAGGATTTGGCTTCTCTAGGTGGTTCTTCTGTGTCGACAGTTGAGTTTTCTCTGCCTGTCAGTTGGAAGAATGTCCTGACTAGTGGGAAACAAGTCTTCTCCTTGTTTCCGGCTCCTCCTGAGTTTGTTTCAATTGTTGGTATTGTGTTTGACATACCGGATTCGATCACCAATAGGATCCTTTCCTCCATGGAGAATGTTGTGGTGGGGAGATTCCTCTCCTATCGTCCTATGGTGGATATGGTTTGAAAATGGGTTGCTATGAAGTGGCAGCTTAAGGGAAGTGTGGAGATTTGTGCGATGGCTGGTGGTCTCTTCCTGTTTAGGTTTGCTACAGATGAGGACTTCGTGGCCACTCTGTCATCGGACCCATGGGTTTATGGGAAGCACAGCCTTGCTTTGTGTAGGTGGAAACCTGGTTTCGATCCTGCTGTTGACCTTAACATGTCGGCTCCTATTTGGGTGCGACTGCCGGGTTTACCTCTTGAGTTTTGGGATGAAGCCATATTTAAGGTTGTTTGTGATTCGTTGGGTCAGTTTGTTACTACGGATGTTGTCACTAAATCAAAATCAAGGTTAGTCTTTGCTCGATTCTGTGTCAATATTTTTCATTTATAAAATTCTACCAAACTCTATCAAACTGTGTTATAAGCTGGGAAACTGGATCCAACTTGTTTATTACAAAAACGCAGTGGTATTTTTTCAAAGGTGTGCCAAAGCTAGGCATCTTATTTTTTACTGTAAATCTTTGATCAGTCAAGAGTCTAAGGATGTGTTAAATCCCTCGAATCCGGCTGTGGATACCTCGAGGCCTTCGAGTGTCTTTGAGCTTGTCCCCCCTGACTCTGTTCGGCCACCTGTGCTTTCTCTGTGACCACCACCCCCTACTTATCCTCACCCTGATTCGAACCCTTGTGTCTCATCAGTGTTGGAAACCTTACCTCAAGAGGTCTCCTTGTCTCAGGATCCTAGATCCTCAGTTGTCGTTACCTTGCCTAAGGGGGCTTTTGATGGGATCTTTGGTCCTAGTTCATCGGTTGTTGATCCTCTGTCATTGATTTTCACTCAGGGGACCTGTGGAGATTCGGTTGAAGAGGGTGAAATTTGGGAGGAAGAGTGTTCTGGCATGATTGAAGAGTCTATTGGAAACTTGGGAAGCTTAAACCTGGAGAAAGTAGAGGATGAATGGATATGGACTACGCTTAAGAAGAAGGGTAGGAAGAAGAAGGAAGATGTTGGAGGGGATTCCAAACCTAGGAGACCCTCTCAGAGATCCACCAGAATGCGAGAAATGACAAATGAGATTTTTCTGAGAAAGCAAAGGACATTAGATGTGTCCTCAAAAATAAAGTCAGAAATGAGGATTATGTCTTTGAATGTTAGGGGGCTTAATAGTTCGCACAAACAGCGTGCCTTGAAGAACTATATAGTGGAGCATAAGATTGATGTTTGTCTCCTTCAAGAAACTAAGATGTTGATGATTAATTTTGACAAAGTTGCTAGCTTTTTATGGCCTAATGCTTCCTATATTCACAGTGATGTTGAGGGAGCTTCAGGTGGTTTGGTCGTGCTTTGGAATCCTTCTTATTTATAGGGTTTTGAATTATTTCATTGTAAAAATAGCATTGGGGTTTCGTTCTCCATTGGTGGAGTTGAATGGTCTATAATAAATATTTATGCTTCTAACTAGAGAAACTTGAGGAATATTCTTTGGAATACTATGGTGACTAAGATTAATATGAATAAGGGAGTTCGGTGGATTGTTGCTAGAGATTTCAACTCTCCCTTGTTACCATTTGAAAAAAGTGGGGGCCTCCTAGATTACACTGACAGCATGATGGATCTGGAAAACTTTATGTGTTCTTTGGGGTTAATAGATATTGAACTTCTGGGCCAACATTTCACCTAGTCTAATAGAAGGGCTGGTGGCGATCTGATTGAGGTTCAGCTTGACCGCTTCCTTTGTTCTCCCCATTGGACTAATGCCTTAGAGGCCAATTTGGTAACTCTGCTTAGAACGGTATCGGACCATAATCCTCTTCTACTGACCACTAATATTCATCCTTCTGGTCGTCCCTATCCTTTTTGTTTTGAAATAATGTGGAACTCTCACCCCGATTTCAAAAAAAAATTGCTGATTAGTGGAATATTACTATCCAAGGTTCCCCTATGTTTAGGCTCTCCTATAAACTTAAACATATTAAATTGATGGTTAAATGTTGGAACAAGAATGTGTTTCGAGATGTTTTTCAAAGGAAAAAATAGCTCGAGGGGAGGTTGAGGACCTTGCAGAAGAATATGGATGAGGGAGATGTCAATCAACGGACTAACAATCAAGAAAAGGATGCTAGAATGGATTGGGAAAAGGTTTTAAAAAATGAAGAGGTCTTCTGGAAGCAAAAATCTAGGGTCCAATGGCTGAAGGAAGGAGATAGGAACACATCCTTTTTCCATGTTTCTGCCATCAAACATCGAAAAAGGAATCAAATTTCTAAATTGATAAGTGCCTCTGGGGAGGTGATATCTAATCAAGCTCATATTAAGTCTTGTGCGGTTAATTATTTCAAGGAGGCTTTTTCAGCTCCTACAGGGCTGCCCAACATGGCTCTGGATTGTAAGATCCTCCAGCATCTCCCTGCTACCATCTCTCTGGAGGATAACCTGGGAACTCTTAGGTGTGTTTCCACGGAAAAGGTTCAGTTGGCTACTTTTAGCATGGGGGCCTTTAAAGCTCCAGGACCTGATTGGTTTCCTCCTATGTTCTTTCAAATCTTCTAGGATATTGTAGGCTGGGACCTTGTGCTTGTGGCTAGGGACTTCTTTAAATCTAGTAAGATTCTTAAACAAATGAATCACACTTTCATTGCCCTTATACCCAAGATTAGTGAGCCTCTTTCAATGTCTGACTTCTGACCTATTAGTCTTTGTAACACCTTCTATAAGATCATTTCTAAGATCCTTGTTAACCAGATCAAACCTCTGCTAGATAAAATTATAAGTCATACTCAAATGGGGTTTGTCCTAGGGTGACACATTCTTGATGCTTCTTTGAATACCCATGAACTGCTCCACTCTATGGATAGATGTAATAATGCGGGGATGGTGCTTAAACTTGAAATTTCCAAAGCTTATGATAAGGTTCTATGGGAATTAATTCCAAAGGTCCTGGCTAAGTTTAGCTTTAACAGTTCGATCATTAAGCTCATTATGGAGTGTGTTTGTACTGTTAAGTTCTCAGTTCTGGTGAATGGATTCCCCTGTGGATTCTTCTCTACTGGTAGAGGGCTCAGACAGGGAGACCCTCTCTCCCCCTATCTCTTTATTATGATTGCCGATGTGCTTAGTAGGAATTTTACGAGTCTGTTGTCAGAGGGCTCCATATCTAGGGTTAGAGTGGCTACTTCTCTTTATCCGATTGTTGTGCAACAATTTGTGGATGACACATTTCTATTTGGGAAGGCCTTTGTTGTGGAAGCTAGGAAGTGGAAAGCTTTCCTTAATAGCTATGCCTCCTGCTCTGGTCAGTGCATCAACTACAATAAGAGCAAGATTTACTTCTTTAATTTCCTGCCAAGTTTGGAAAATAGGTTGATTGCGATCCTGGGATGTGTTGGGGATTCTCTCCCATCAGTTTACCTTGGGCTCCCACTAACAGTTAAGGAGGTTCAACTGGAGTTCTGGAATTCTATCATGGAGAGGATCTAAAGGAAGTTGGCTGGATGGAAGGGCTCTTTACTTAGTCATGCTGGAAAACTCCAACTTCTTACTATGGCTATACAAGGTATCCCCACCTACTTTTTAGCTATTTTTAAGATGCCCAAGTATATTGTGGAAAAGTTTGAAAGAATTCAAAGGAATTTCCTTTGGTCTAGTACTGAGGAAAAAAAGAAGATAGCTTTGGTAAAATGGGAAAGGGTTTGTCAGGCTAAAAATTGTGGTGGGCTTGGAATAAGGAAGATTGTTATCTCTAACAGGGCATTGATGGCCAAGGTTGTGTGGGACTAGTTAAGGAACACCAAGGACTGGTGCAAAATTTTGAATGCTAAGTACCTCCAAAACAGGCCTTTGATTGATTATCTTTCAGAACCCCATCCCCATGGTTTCGTTATCTGGAGGAGTATCTACAACACACAAGGCCTGCTAAAAAAAGGGATCAAATGGAAAATTGGAAACAGGGTCAAAATCAGATTCTGGGAAGATGTTTGGCTTTTGGACTCCCCCTTGGCTTGTTCTGATTTTGGAGCAGTGATGGATGAAGCTCAGAGATTCTTTAGTTTATATATTAGTGACTATGTGGCTGGCCCTCATGGAGCTACGATTTGGAGAGATCTCTCCCTTTGCTGCCCCCACTCTCTTGACCTGGGCCGCCTAGCTAGATCCCTTCAGGTGTTGCTCTCTAGTTTCAGGTTTCCTTCCTATGACAAGGAGGATGAATTCTTTTGGGCTTTTGATAAGCAGGGGGATCTTTCGGTTCGATCCTCTTACAGACTGCTGACTAATGATATTTCTATTGAGTAACACTGGAGGAGGGTTTGGAATCATTACATGATCCCTAAAATAAATTTTTTTTGGTGGACAGCTTGTCATAATAGGATCTTAACTCATGACAATTTGAGAATTCGGGGGCTGTGCTTTCCCAATAGATGTTTTCTTTGCAAGGAGGGGGAGGAAACGATCAACCACCTTTTGTTGCACTGCCTGTTTGTTGCTGAAGTTTGGGGTATGGCTTTTGAGAAACTTAATGTTCATTGGGTTATGAGCAAAGACCTTTTGTCGTTTATTCTGGGCTGGAATGGTCCTTTTTTCCATCCTCTGACTGGTGAAATTTGGAGGCAGACCCCCCCCAATCTTAGGTTGGTATTTATGGAAGGAAAGGAATAACAGGGTTTTCAAGAATATTGACTGGAGCCCCAAGGAGGTGTTTGGCATTGGTGTTCAGCACATAGAGGAGAATATCTCCCTCTTTGATGGGAAACTTTCTGAGTTGGGGCCGTTGGACTACAAAATAAAAATGGATAAGGAATGACATCAGGATCTAAAGGCTAATGCCTTTGATAATTCGAAACTATTAGCTAGGAAAAATACCAAATGGGAGCCTCCGGATTGTGGATGGTTCAAAATTAATTTTGATGGGGCTACTAAAGGCAACCCAGGAAGGGCAAGTATAGGTGGGATTATTAGGTACTCTATGGGGAATATGGTGGTGGGGTTTGTTGGTGTTATTGGGGTTCAGTCGGCTCTGGTTGTTGAGGCTCGTGCGCTATTCATGGGCCTCAAAATCATTATTTCTTTGGGGTTTGTTAATCTCCATATTGAAGGAGATTCCAAAGCAGTGACAGATGTAGTGGAAAAAGATAGATTTATAGGCTGCAATACCAAGGACATTTTGATGGATGCTAGCTTTCTTATGTCCAAGTTATGGGAAAAAAAGGTGACTCATATTTTTAGAGAAGACAACTGTGTGGCAGATGCCTTGGCTAATCTTGGCTCGGGTTGGGATTCGACTAGATGTTGGAGGAATAAGGAAACAATGCCGCCAAATATTCAAGCTTTGATAGAGCAGGACAAGGCTACCATGAGTTATAATGATTTTCAACTTTTGGATGATGAGAGCTGATTGGGGGGCCCACTGGTTAATTTGGGTGTGCTGGTGGATAAATGTCAATATTGGTATGGAGTAAAGGTGGAGTTTTCCTGGTAAAGCTAAGCGTGTGTGGGGCATGGAAAGGAGCATCCACATGTCTGTCCTTTGGACTTGGTGGATGGGTTTAGTTTATAAGATTATGATGAGATGGCGGGGAGGGGATTTATTTGAGGAGATCAAGTCTAGTTTTGGCGGTGTGATGCGAGCTAATTGGAAGGACATGACTTCTTATCAGGTGTGGGACCGTACTATGCATGCTACTCTTTTGGGAATTGGATTGCTTGTTTTATCTCCTCATTGCATTTGGAGGAGTGAGTGTATTTATAATGATGTGACTTACTATGATGCGATTTGGCCGCATTCTAGAGACTTCGGGCTTGCTAGTTTAGCTAGGGGTTCCTTTGGCTTATTTTGGAGGTTTTCTAAATTTAGTATATTGGTCTGTCTGCATGGGATTTCGTGCTTTCCCTACACCTCTGCCAACTTTTGCTCTCTCTACTATAATCATAAATTCATTAATTTTTGTGTCTTTTCTCACTGTGGCATATTTCCCCTCCACGCATGTGAATGGTATGTGGGGTTTAATTTGCTTCGTTGTAATCCTTACCTTAACTATCTTTTAGAGATTATTGTTCACGATTGCTAATTTTGGTTTTTCTTGCATTTCTGTGAGCTTCTTGTGCAGTTTGGCAGTATGGGTGGTGATCGCGTTCGGACATAATCGGACAATTGTGATGAATTTCGAAACAACCTGCTGGTCTGGCACATTTGTGTGGAGGGAGGATTATCTCCGCTCATGGAATGCTTAGTCAGCCATGATCCCATTTTATCGGGTCAGTTTGCCAGTTCGTGGAAGGACAGGAGGGTTTCCATTGGTGGGATTTCATTCAAAATCAGCGAGGATGTTATTACGCAGGCTACGAGTTTCCTATGTGAGGGGAAAAAATGTCCTAAACACACTAAAAATCCGGACCACGAGAGCCTTAGGGCATTTTTCAGAGGAGAGGAGACCCCAGTTAGGAATCAGGCGGGGTTTGAAAGGGAAGAGCTTCCTAAGCCATGGGACTAGGTTTGCATGGCGTTGATGAAATATGTTACGCTGGAAGGTAGACACAAAACTTGTTTCTTTTATCATTTCCCTCTGTTAAAACACCTTAGGCATAAAATGTTGCTTAGTTTCCCGTTTTTCCTTCTAATGGACCTGGAAAGTTCGGTGGACAAGTGTAAAGCGTCGGCCAGCTGAAATCCATGTGATCTTCCACCGCTCCCGCTCCATCAGGGGCTAATCCTCTGCCTATATCACTTTCATCTTGCCCTCTGCCCGCCTAAAGCCATCACCATTATCTGCATTGAGAACATTGAACCCCTCTCTATAGTGCATATCTCCCCGACTGAGTCCAAGAGCCCTCCTCGGAAGTCTAATATTGATAATATGGGGAACGAAAAAAACAAATTTGCCACCAAAAAGCTTAAGGGTGGGTTAGGCAAGGCCCATGCTAGTGCGGCGGAAGGGCTTTGTGAGCTAAAAGCCACTCAGGCTGACACGGTTGTTACTGTCACTATGTCAAAAAAAGGTAAGGAGAAATGCATGCAGGCTGCGACTGTTAAAGATGGCAAGGGTAAGAATGTGGTTAGGAAAGATTCCAGAGGGGATACGGTTGTGGGGAACACATAGATGAATGGAGGGGAAAGTGTTAGGAGGAGATCTGGGAGGCTGGCTAAGAACAACAAGAAGAGGTTAATCATTGAGGATTCGGAGGAGGAGCAGTCGGACAACAAGGGTTACAAGGAAGAAGAGTTTGAAGATGTACAAGAAGATATGGTGGAGAGGCCCCAACTTACTCCAATGGACAACAAGCTCCCATTTGATGGCTCTGGCTCGCACTCTCCGCAGCCGTTGGTGGATGAGCCTGGTGAGGTTTAGGGTGTTATGGATGTTGGGGTGGATTTGGACAAGGTGGCGAAGAGATTGGACACTCTAGACAAAATATTTCGGGGGCTAACCCACTTCACCATTAAACTGGGGCACTTTGTTATGAGTACTTTGTCTAATGCCATAAAAGAGGAACTGGAGGGGAGAAATAGCCAAGAAAACAAAGAGTGGGTGGGAGACAAAGCGGTGGACCTCCTGATTAAAACTAGGACGATGCCAGTTAGTTGCTCCTGGTGCTGGTCTGTCGGCTATTTCTCGACTGTTGATGTGTTGCCTTTGGGTTGTCTCTATTTTTTTCCTGTTTATGTTAGTTGTTTAAGACTTGTCCTTTTTTGGGCCTAGTGGCTTGTTGTGTGGGGTACAACACCTAATAAATGTTGTTTAACTTTTCAAAAACATTAAATTTGCATCTAAAACATTCATAAAACAAAACACCTTAATCTAATAAGACTAATATCTAACTCGCAATGACAACTGAAGGAAAACTCTATAAATGATACTTTAACATAACCTGTAAAACCTGCTAAAATTTATTAAATTCTTAAAATTTGAGTTACATTATATTTCTATTTGTAGAATGCAAAGGCTGAAAAACAAGAACTAGAAAAAATAACTAAATTTTTCCAATCTATAAAAAGGGCATGCACAAGCAACCAATAATAGAATTGAATGAGAACTGAAGTAAAAACATCTCCAATGTGAAATCCGAGCAGAAGAGAAAACCCTGATAAAAATAGCTCAAAAATGAAGCAAACTGCTCTTTGTGCCTTGAAAACTCCACCTCTCCATGGCATGACCAAAATAACTTCTAAACTGACGTGAAACTGAAAGCAGTGTCTCACTATCTACATGAACTAAATAACTGAACTTGAAGCTCCACTTGTGCATGAGTAATTTTTTTTTTAGAATTTTCAATATATCCTTCCTCCATGCACAATCTAAATTTAGCACTTTACATGCAACATTGACCTTGAAGTTACAAAGTTTGCACCTTAAAATAGTTAAATTAATTAAATGGTTTATAGTTCATCATTTAATTAATTTACTTTACATAGTATAAGGAAAACACAACATTAGAGGTAATAGAAAAACAACCTCAACCAATACCCGACATTATGCACATAATAAATATTAAAGTGATCATTAAATAAATCTCTTTGGAAACTTTGAGTCTCACTTTGATATTCAATGTCATTTTTTAGAAGACTTAGATTCTTTGATGGGCTTCTCCATGCATAGTCTTCAGCTTCATGTTATTCACATTTACATGCCTTGGTGATTTCATGATTTATCTAACTCAAAACCCCTTTATATTAGGTCATTGACATGAAAGTCATAAACCATGGGCATCAATAAAACATAACGATTTTTCTAAAATCATTAGCAATAAGAAAAATTCAAAGTCTTGTCAACTTAGGGTAGGAAAATACCATCGAACCCTATAAGTCTTAATCATTTTTCATTTTGACTTTTTCTTGTCTTGGAGATCTGTTGCACCACCATGGTGGAGAGAATAGGGTTTGTAGAATGTACGAAAATCTGCTCTTTCGGTTCCTCTGTGGCATGAAACTTCAATGGAAAACAAGGTAAGATAGTTTTTTAGTCATTTTGTGGCTTCTCCCATTCATTCGAAGCCATTTTAAAGCTTTGAGTCGTGACTGTGATATTATTTTCTGATGCATCCTTTGTGCTTTCTCTGTATCTTCTTTGATCTTCTTGGCCACCACTGTAAGATTTGGTTTGAGCCTTGAATAGCTGAAGATGACCATCTACTGCAAAAAATGTCTTGAAACTCTTCCAGGCCGTGAGGTAAGAACATTTGAGCTTTTGGGTTTGTTCAAAGTTTGTATAAACTTAAAATTTCTTCAATATGGTTGCCACTCCTGACCTTGTCTACGCTTATATTTTGGTAACCCTTCTATATTTGAGCTTGGTCATGAACTTATTGTGTTTCTAGGTTTCCCATTCTTTCTATGCACAATGGTTCAAAACCTGAAAGAGAAATGTTAAAAAAATTGACCTTTGTACAGACCATGGGATTTCCTCAGTAACAAAAGAAAACACTTACTATATCCTGCAAACATTTTACAAGTGTTTCCTCCTCTATATATGGCCATGGGTCTATACTTTGTCTCTAAAAATTATGTGTCTTGAAAATTTAAATGTATTCTCTACAGGTTGTGGCTTCATTACATCATAATTTGGGATCTGGGCATTATTTGTTGCATAGGCCGAGGGTTTCTAGAAAATATAACAACGAACCATGCTCACCCATACTTGTATTTGGCTCTGTTATCATGGGCCTCTGTCAGCTAATAATATTTCTCATGCCTTTAGCAATGTCTTCATGCTAGCTCTTACTGTCTGATTTGTGGCCTATATATGGCACTGTATCTATATTTTTACAACAGAATTCACTGCACCTTTTTCTGTTAGTATTTCTGCTCTTTTTAGCTCATAGTTGGAAACCTTCCAGTATAAAATATTGACCCATATGACTGTCATTTTCCTCTATATAAGCTCACCCAAAATCATTTATCTCTATGATTTTCATGACTTTGCTCCACTATGCAAATTACATAACTGTTATAATGGCACTTCACCATTTGATCACAAGCTCTCCCATACTATGGCTACACTTTAAAAGACCCTGTAGCTACTTATTTTAAATTACTTCCTTCCACTTATGGAGTGAAATATTATTAGTATTGACAACTGTGAATTGTTAGAAAACCCTAGATCAGACATGCAAACCTAAACACCTTCCACAAAAGAGAAAACATTAAAAAGCAGAGCTTTGCATGCGAATCTGCAAAATGATATTATTCAGGAATTCAATGTTACAATGAGATGATTTGATTTATAAAAGCAAAGTATGCAACCCTAATGTTGACCTAAAATTAGCTCAACCTAAGTAAAGTTATGCAAGTGTAATTAAATATTAATTACACTAACACCCCCCCCATAAGTGCAACTTAGGGAGACTAGATAAGCATGCACCTAAAACTAAGATGAATGCAAGAAAGCATGAATGGGTCCCAGCAACTAGGCCTGATCAGGTACCCATGTACAAATGCAATAATGAGGTAGAGAAGGAAAACCCAGTGGGACAACCCCCCCTACAATGAGATGACTGCTGCAAAGAAGCACTGGAAGAACACTGTGGAGTAACACTGGAACCACAATCCGGCAAGCAAGGAAAGATACTTCTGTCTACAAGAAACCATATCGGAATCATAATAATGTGACAGCAGACCCGATGCCACGGAACACTCGAACACTCCAAACTGGAACAACCCTGGAATCCATAAAGCAACAGTAGATGGTATGATGATGACAGAATCTGGAAGCTGTGAATCTCGATGCCGATGCCAAAACTAAGACTGAAACTCTTCCATGGGAAAAAGTACCATACAGACTCGGAACAATAACCACAAATTTAGTGGCCCTCAAACTGAGATGGATCCGATGCGGATCACTAACCATAGGCTCTCAATCTAAAGTGTGAACCAAAAAGAATCTGATATGTGTCAAGCTAAGACAAAAATGGCCAAAAGAAACTAAGAGACCAGATTACAACCCATGCGAGTTGCCATCAAAACACGATGAAGATTATTATGCAAGAAACCCCCCCGAAGGAACTTTATAATAGTTCATTTATTACAATCCCCAATGACTGCAAAAGGAGAGAATGCCTAACATGCATAAATAGAAAATGAAAATAGACCTCAGATCTGTGTAGAGGACTAAACCAGCTTTCCAACGCCGCAAGAATGGCGAAAAAAGGATCACCGAGTCAAAAGATATGCCCTCCGGAGTGAAAACAACAACATCTGAGTTCAAGGACCTGCAAAACAAATCTGGAGCAGAATCTAGAAAAACTGAAATGTTGAATAGATTGGCGTCGGAATCAGCTTTCCAACGATATCTCGTTTGCAAAAAACGGACACCGTACGCAAAAGTTATACCCGATTTCGTGAAAGTGCTCCAGAAAGGCCAATAAGGCCTGCAGGCAGCCCAGGGGGCTAAAAAAATCTCGGCCCCTGGTCCTGCATGCGACCAGGGGCTGGCGGACAGGGGCCTAGGGCGGAGCCCCTGGTCGCCCATATGACCACTGCTGCAGAAAACAAGCCCTCAAGGGCTGGCGTGTAGCCCCCGGTCTTCCATATGACCGGGGCGGAGCTGCAGAGGACCCCGGGGGCTGGGCGGACCCGACGGCGGATGGAGGGGGAGCCACCGGGGGCGGCGGCGAGCCGGTGGCCGCCTGGTGGCCGCTTGGTGGCGGAAACCTTCAACACTGTGAGTGCCGGCGGGCTTCCCAAAAAATGCATATTTTGAATTTTTTTTCGAAAACCGCGCCTCGTGAAGCGTGCTGGGGAGGCCGTACGGCTTCCCTGGCAAAATTTTTTTGCCTTCCGGATCAACTTCGCCAAAATCGACGAAACGAAAGGTGATCTTAAGGTTTTTGGCCACTGCGAACACAATGGTGACCTCCGTTTCTGCTCAAAATGCTTCAAAAAAACGGCGACCTCCAGAGCTTGCAAAAAAATACCAAAACTGAAACCCTCATACATCTGGCAAACAATGGCCAAAATCTGCAAAATGAAATTCAAACCTGACTTTTTCCAGCGCTCTGAATTCAATGGTGAAGCCCGATCTGATCTAAAATGCTGCATAAATGAGCTCAAGGCAAAAAATCCTCGAGGAACCCCGAACGAAATCTGCAATGGTTTTCTCCAAAATCTGAGAAGGGGCTGCATGTCAAGGCTCTGATACCATGTTAGAAAACCCTAGATCAGACATGCAAACCTAAACACCTTCCACAAAAGAGAAAACATTAAAAAGCAGAGCTTTGCATGCGAATCTGCAAAATGATATTATTCAGGAATTCAATGTTACAATGAGATGATTTGCTTTATAAAAGCAAAGTATGCAACCCTAATGTTGACCTAAAATTAGCTCAACCTAAGTAAAGTTATGCAAGTGTAATTAAATATTAATTACACTAACATGAATGTCTTTTCAATCCTTCGAGTCTTTCTACAACTTTCTCTAGACTTGAATTCCTTTGATAAATGGAACGGAGCATAGATCTTTACTGAACCTAACATGGTTGTAATATAACGTTGTCTACCCATTTATGTCCACCATGGTTGTTACTTCATCATTATATGATTATTGGATATTATAACTGATAAGCAACTATACCTATTTATGTATCACTGCTCCTCCTGTCTCTTTTATAGACTGTCTATATGCTTGTGAAGTTATGAAAAACATTCCAATGCTTGAGTACTCCATTTCCCTTAAGTGTAAAGAGGCTAAATACTTCATTTAAATATAATTTAAAAATGAAAAGCAAAGCTGAAACAGGATATCAATGAAATTGATGATTTCTTTACATGTTTTGATCATTCTTTTAGCATGAGAGCAATATTATGCTTGCTCAAACTATTTTTTGAATCTCTTCTTGGTTACAACAGTTTCTCTTAATGACTGTTATGAAATTCAATGACTCTCAAGTGTACTTAGAGAGTTTCCTCTTTGATATGTCGGGCTCAACCCTTATGGGAGCCCGTTTTACTCCACATATCTAATGATAAATGATCATGAACATAATAAACCTACTACTGCATAGTGAACAAACATGTTAGTAAAATAACTGAAGCTGAAAGCTTCCAATGAATCTTTGTGCTCTTTTAACTTGATCATCTAATGCATGTTTGAAATGATGTAGATTATATTCCTGTTGGCAATGTAGGCATAGGATTGATCTTGATTCATCATTGCTTAGAGTTAACTCTAACATTATTTTCATTCATCATGTGGAACAACTTAAGGAGACTAGAGTCGGAGAACCTGGAAAGCTTCAACAACACCAGTCAAAGATATCAAGCATCATTGGCTCCATCATTACAGATAATGATGAACCACCCTTCTTTCTATATTTATATTGTCTACAGATGTATAGTTTACAATCTATTTTTGCACCTATCATATGATTACATAAATAAAAATTCATCTACTCCCACGGCTTGTGTGGGACCTTGATCTTTACAATATGAATAAAACAAAATTTGTTATTCAAATGTCTAATTTTCTGTTACAATTACTTGCATAATAAAATTGAAAATCAAATGTAATCTGATTTTTACATGATAACACATACTTAGCAGAAAAATTTGAAATTCTATGTACCTCTCAATGATGAATTCAATTCAGTTCTACCTATTTGAGCTTGTAGTGAAAAATAGACAACAAGTACCACATAGAGGATGTATCCATGTAATATCAAGAACCATCCACAATGGCATGCACAACCTACAACCAAAGAACTTCTGGAAGTACATCTCTCACCACAAGTCTCCAAGGCTCTCTCATGTTCTCCACATCCAACAAAGGAAAGAGATAAATGAATCTCCATGTCATCACCCAAAATCGAGTTACAACACATGACCACAAAACAATGATCACCATATGATGCAGGAGCATCTCTCAAACATGTGTTTATGATGTTTTATTTTAATTATAAGAGTTTAGATTAAGTTAGTTTAGGTTTAGGAGGTCCATTGGGATCATAATCCAATGGTTTAGATACGTTGAATAGGCTAGAAATTCAAATTTGTGGTTTCCCACCAAAAAAGGCAAATTTGAATTCCTTGGGAGTTTTGGCTTGTTGCAAGGTTGAGATTTGTTTCTCAAGTATTTTTTTTGGTTTTAAAATCATAATAAGGTCTTAAAGGGACCATGGACAGCATGTATGGTCCTTTTTTACTTGTTTTTTTTCTTAGGCCTTTGTTAAAAGTTGCAAAAAGTTTATACTTTTACAAGTTGATTCATAGCTTATTATGGTGTTTTTAGGTTTTGATGAAAAAAAAATGTAACTAGATGGAAACTTGTAATATACCATTCACACCAAAAATATGAAAGGACACACTCTAATAAATATTTAGAGGAGCTATTTGATGAAAAGCTCAATTTCCTTCACCATTTTATGATATTTTTTAAGCAATTATAGTTTGAAACTCTTTGTGTACAAAATTGTACAGTCAAGTTGCAGGTCTATGTTTGCATGGGATGATAATGGAATGTCTTAAGGTTCAAATGCAATATTTTTGAGGTGATTTCATTGAGTTTTTCTCAAGTTATGATCAAAATAGTGCTTGTTGCTCTGTTCTGAAACTAGGGTTTCCAATAATAAATATTTACCCATAACGTTTGTTCTAACTATGGGAAAAATATAATACTTGGTAGAAAAATTCAATTAATTTCTTCCCAGGGGTATACCAAAGGAGAGGTCTTCAAATTTTTTCAATTGAAAGTTATGCAGGTTTGAGTGCACGAGGGACTAGTAAACCTTATAAACCCTTAAAGGTTTAGTGAATTTTTGTCTTTTTTGAGTTACCACAATGGAGCAAGGATTTGATAAGACCCTATAGAGGTTTTTGAACATTGGTGAAGCTTGAGAAGGTGGAAAGGAAGAGTTTCATCATCCCAAATCTCAAATAGAAATAGGTCATTTTGAGGGTTTGAGCCTAGGAATTAGGGTTGTAGAACAATTTTCAAAGCATAATCTGACTCTTCCATTGATAATGCTTGCTTTATTCCTCCCAATCAACCATATCAGGTTGGTTATACCTCCCATTCCATTCCATAGAACCATACTATTGTGGGTTCTCAATCTTCACAAAATGCATACCACCCACCCCACCCTGCTCAATCTTCTTGGATGCCTACACATTCATATCAACAACCCCAAGAGAGTCATCACATTGCAAATCAACCTCATTTCTCTCCTACTGAACCTAGAAATTTTGATAATTTAAGTATAAGTGAAGTTGGAAGCATTTTTCTTCATTTCAATAGACAACTTGAGGAGATTTGTAGAAAAGAAGAGCTTGACCAACAATAGGAGGTGTGGGCTAATCAATCCTACCAAGGGTAGCAAGAAGGTTATTTTCCACGCTATGATGAGCTTGTCCAAAAAACTCACCATCAATAGCAAAACAATGAAGCTCAATGAAGGTATGAGAAGCAGTTGGAGGAACAAAGAAGACAACAAGAGGAGTGTGCAACAAGAGATCTTGTTGCTAGGCAAGAAAAAATTTGACTTGCCCTTTCCCTAGCTCAAATTTCTAAGACTTAGGTAGCACCTTGTGTTCCTAGTTTAAAACAAGCACCTCCACCATTTCTAGAATAGCCTACCAAGGAGGAGGTAAGAAATCATAAATTCCCAAGTTTCAAGAAACCTAACAAGCCTCTTGAAACCCCTATTAACCCTCCTTTTGTTCCAAAACAACCTATTGTGCAAGAGGTTTGCAAGCCCAAAACATTTAGTTTCAAGAATCCCAATCAACCCATTGAAACTCCCATTCAGCCTCTTGTGCCATCAAGTGGATCTTCTATGTTGGAGATCCTAAGTTTTGAGAGCCTTCATTCCTTTCAAAGACCTATCCTTGAGGAATTTTTTGTTGTGTAGCCTTCAAGTGCTCTTGAAATTGAGTTTCTTTCTTTGCTGAAAAAAAAAATTCAGACAAAATAGTGTTGTAGCAACAAGAAATTAAAATGGTAGAAAAAATTGATGCAATAGAGGAATCGGTCCTCTCATTTGATGCCCTTCCTTGTTTTATTGAAGATGAGGAAGATAGATCAGCTATACCTACATCAGTTGAAGCCTCCAAACAACTTGATCTTGGCTTGGTGGATGAAGATAACTCTATAGTTTTGGAGCGGAAACAAAAAATCTATTCAGCCCCTATTATTGTGGATGAAGATCCACAATCTATTGAGGTTTTCAGTTTTGAGTTGGAGGGCCTCTCTTGGGATGTTATAGAAATCTTTTCTTTAGGTTTAAAAATTCAACCTCTTGTGCCATCAAGTGGATCTTCTATGTTGGAGATCCTAAGTTTTGAGAGCCTCCATTCCTTTCAAAGACCTATCCTTGAAGAGGTTTTTGTGGAGCCTTCATGTGCTCTTGAAAGTGAGTTTCTTACTTTGCTGCAAAAAAAATTGAATACGTAATAGTGTTGCAGCAACAGGACATTAAAATGGTAGAAAAAATTGATGCAATAGAGGAATCAATCCTCTCATTTGATGCCCTTGCTTGTTTTATTGAAGATGAGGAGGATATATCAGCTATACCTACATCAGTTGAAGCCTCTAAACAACTTGATCTTGGCTTGGTGGATGAAGATAACTCCATAGTTTTGGAGCAGCAACAACAAACCTGTTCAACCCTTGTTATTGTGGATGAAGATCCACAATCTATTGAGGTTTGCATTTTTCAGTTGGAGGGCCTCTCTTGGGATGTTATAGAAATATTTTCTTTAGGTTTAAACATAAAATCATCACCCTCAGAAGATGTGCTTTGTGGGAAGCATCATAAGAATGAGGAAACAAAAGAGGACATGGCAACCATTACATGCCAAGAGTCTATTTTTGTTGCAGCTTGTTGCCAAGAAGAAATTAAAATAGAGATTTTTTTTGAATAATTTAGTTCTTCACTCAAAGTGTCTTAAAAATCTGAGGTATGTGTTGATGGAGTGAGCATCAATACAAGTAATCATGAGGTTTGTTGGTTTTTTGTTGTCCCTGAATGTAAAAATGTTGAATATGAGGTCTTCATTCAAGATGAAGATGTGACCTTTGGAATTAGGGATAATGCGACTAAGTTAGAGCACTTCACATGGAGCCAACATATTGAAAAATACACCATTGACCAGCCACACATTTGTTTGGAGAGTGATGCTCCTGCTGCTCAGTTTGATAGTATGCTTGAGATTCAAATCTTTTCTTTTGAGATACATGAAGAAGAGATTCCTTGTGCAGGTCATAAATCAGATTTGGCATATTTTACATCACTATGTGAGATGGAAACATTCTCTTTTTGTTTTAGTTCATGCATTTAGGAGGTAAGAAGTGTTGACATTGGCCCATCCTTTTGTGAAGTGATTTTTTTTCCCTCTAGAAAAGGTTTGCTATTGGGTGTTGGCCTATCTTGAGAAAAGTTCACCCTTGTTGTTATATGTTCAGTTGAGACACTAGTGTTAGATTAGTCTTACACTTGCATCATATGGTTTCCTTGCAATGGAAAAATTTACATTGAAGTGATCCTTCACCTTACAAGCAATTTGTCTATTTCCATGCATGTTGGAAGTAGTTTTCAGTGGTTGCAATTGAATGAGGTTTGCAACTATGGTTTGAGGGAGATCAACTCATTCAAAAGGTTCATCTTTGACAGAGACAAATTCCTTTCTTTTCTTTATATTAGTTTAATGTACATATTGTAAATATTTTTTCTTTCCATGAAGTGCTTTGCACACTCTTCATTCTCCTTAAGCGAATTTATGCTCTTAGCTTTCATGCTTTCCTCCAAGTGCAATTGCACATGTTTTGTTTTTTGTTGAGGAGGCTCGGTTGTTGAAGTTTTAACCTCATGACCCCATGCCCAATGGATTGACAAGGCTTATAGACTCCATGATTAGGATGTAATATTCCTATATAATCGCCACAAATTTTGACATTTCATGCCACCCTTAGATGACCCATCATTTATAACCGATCTGAGTGATCCTACATGGGCCATCTTGCATAAGTTTTCCTTGGGGGTTCCTAAAATTGACTGTCCCAGATTTTCAAGGTTTTGAACTGTCCCTTACCTACTTACCTTAATACTTGCTTTCTCCTTCTCCCCTTCCTTCCTGTTGTGCATTTTTCTCACACATGCCCCATTGAAAGCATGGACCCCCTTTTTTCTTTTCATTTCACTTTTTGTTAATCTCCAATTTGTCCTCTAAAAATAATTTTGGAGTTGATTTGAAAGTTAAGTTTTATGTGTTTCACTAAAAAATGATGAGTCATGCAATATAATGGTTTGTTGATTATTGTTGTCTTAATTCCTTGCATTGTGCTGCATATTGGCTTCACATGGTTCATTACTTGAATCTTGACATGGGTGACTTCATTGTACTATTAGATATCAAAATGAAATTTTATTATGGAATCCATTAGTTTTGAATTCATACTTGTATTTCAGTGCTAATCACATTTTGCAAGCATACAATGCACTTACTAAGTAATGTGGGTTTTTTGTTGATTTCGAGGATTCCATGAGCAGGAAGAATCCATGAAAGTGAAAAAATTACTTCCAGCCTAATCTGCATTTGTATAAGCACTAAGTGTAAAGTCAATATCTTTAGGATACCATAATCTGTAATCCAGAGTGCCATTCAAATATATGAATATTATTTTAGCTATAGCAACATGTGTTTCCTTGAGATCTTCTTTAAATCTAGCTACAAGACATATCACATGCATAATATCTAGTCTAGTAGCAGTCAAATATAGTAGTCTGCCAATCATAGATCTATACTTGCTCTAATTAGCCTTAGGTGAATCATCATCTTTAAGAAACTTGCAACCAGTCACCATAAGAGTACTTACTGGTTTGGAACCATCCATCCCAAATTTCCTCAACATATCTCTCGCATACTTAGACTATGAAATGAAAATTGTTTTCTTTGTTTGATTAATCTGTAGCCCAAGAAAGAAATTCATCTCCCCAAACATAAACATTTCAAATTCTTTTTACATCTCTTATGCAAACTGTTAGTGTAATTAATATTTAATTGCACTTGCATAACTTTACTTAGGTTTTGCTTAGGTAATAATTAGTTTACTTAATTAATAATTAAGCTTTATTTAGTTGAGTTGTTTTTAGTTCAACATTAGGGTTGCATACATTGCTTTTATAAAGCAATTCTCTTATTGTAATTTGTTAATTCTGAATATTATTAATTTGCACATTTCATGCAAAGCTTTGCTTTTTTGATGCTTTTCTCTTTTGTGGAAAGTGTTTAGGTTTGCATGTCTGATCTAGGGTTTCTAACATGGTATTAGAGCCTTGACATGCCGCTCCTTCTCAAATTCTGGAGAAATTCATTGTAGAGTTCGTTCAGGGTTCCTCGAGGGTATCATGCCTTGAGTTTATTTATGCAGCATCTTGGATCAGATTGGGCTTCACCATTGGATTCAGAGCGCTGGAAAAAGTCAAGAATGACTTTTATTTTTCTGATTTTCATCATCATTGAAGAAATCTGTGAGGATTTCAAGCCCGGTGATTTTTTGCAAGCTCTGGAGGTAGCTGATTTTTTGGAGCATTTTGAGCATGAACGGAGGTCACCATTGCATTCGCAACGGCCAAAAACCCTAAGGACACCTGTCATTTGGTTGATTTTTGAGCACTTGATCCGGAAGGCAAAAAAAAAAATTCCTAGGCAGGCCGTGTGGCCTTCCCCAGCATGCACTCCAAGGCACGATTTTCGAAAAAAACTTTAAAAAAAATCAAAAAAATGCATTTTTTGGGATGCAGGCCGATGCTCCTAGTGCAAATCCACCCACCACTGAGCGTCCACTCGGCAGCCACCAGGCGGTCGTCCGCCACCACCGGGTTGTGCCGAGCCAACCCCTGCGGGCTCCTTCTGGGTCTGCCCCGTTCACATCGACGACCGAGGGCCCTCCGCCGGCCCCTGAGGGCTTCTGTACTTCCAACTGTGGTCACATGGGTGACCAGGGCTCTGCCCCAGCCCCCTGCATGCCAGCCCCTAGTAGCGCACAGGACCAGGGGCCAATCTTTTTTAGCCCCCTGGGCTGCCTGTAGGCCAAATTGGCCATTCTGAAGCACTTTCACCAAATCGGGCATAACTTTTGCGTACAGAGTTGGTATTTCACAAAAAAGATATCGTTGGAAAGCTGGTTCCGAGCTTGTTCTGTTGGTATGGGTTATTTTTTTTAATTATGCTCCATATTTATTTTGCAAGTCTTTGAACTTAGATGTTGTTGTTTTCACTCTGGAGGGCATATCTTTTGACTCATTGATCCTTTTTTCGCCATTCTTGCGACATTGGAAAGCTGGTTCAGTCCTCTAAATAGGTCTAAGGTATTTTTTAATTTTATGTTTATGCATGTTTAGGAATTCTCTCCTTTTTCAATCATTGGGTATTTGAATAAATGAACTGATATAAAGTTCCATCAGGGGGGTTTCTTGCATAATAATCTGATTAGAGTGTGCATGCACTTTGATCTTCATCATGTTTTGATGATATCTTGCATGGGTTGTAATCTGGTTTCTTCATTTCTTTTGGCCATATTTTGTCTTAGCTTGACACATATTAGATTCACATTGGATCCATCTCAGTTTGAGGGTCACTAAATTTGTGGTTAATGTTCCAGAGTCTTTATGGTACTTTTTTCCATGGAAGATTTTTAGTCTTAGTTTGGTATCGACATCGAGATACATGGCTTCCAGATTCTGTCATCATCATATCATCTACTGTTGCTTTATGGATTCCACGGTTGTTCCAGTTTGGTGTTTTTGAGTGTTTCATGGCATCGGGTCTACTATTGCATTATTATGATTCCGATATGGTTTCTTGTAGATAGAAGTATCTTTCCTTGCTTGCCAGATTGCGGTTCCAGTGTTACTCCACAATGTTCTTTCAGTG
Source organism: Sequoiadendron giganteum (assembly GCA_007115665.2). NCBI lineage: Eukaryota > Viridiplantae > Streptophyta > Pinopsida > Cupressales > Cupressaceae > Sequoiadendron > Sequoiadendron giganteum. The sequence goes on along the minus strand of CM021108.1, from coordinate 1,319,230 downwards.
CTTCTTTGCAGCAGTCATCTCATTGTAGGGGGGGTTGTCCCATTGGGTTTTCCTTCTCTACCTCATTATTGCATTTGTACATGGGTACCTGATCAGGCCTTGTTTTCGGGACCCATTCATTCTTTCTTGCATTCATCTTAGTTTTAGGTGCATGATTTTTTAGTCTCCCTAAGTTGCACTTATGGGGGGTGTTAGTGTAATTAATATTTAATTGCACTTGCATAACTTTACTTAAGTTTTGCTTAGGTAATTAGTTTACTTAATTAATAAGTAGGATTTATTTAGTTGAGTTGTTTTTAGGTCAAAATTAGGGTTGCATACATTGCTTTTATAAAGCAATTCTCTTATTGTAATTTATTAATTCTGAATATTATCAATTTGCAAATTTCATGCAAAGCTTTGCTTTTTTGATGTTTTTTCTCTTTTGTGGAAGGTGTTTAGGTTTGCATGTTTGATCTAGGGTTTCTAACATAAACATCTTGCACATCTTTTCATTTCCTCCAAAGATAATGTCATCAACATATACTACTACAATCAAAATTTTATCATTTTCAATCTTAAAGTACAAATTATTGTCTACTGTACCTTTGTTAAATCTTTTTTGAATTAAACACTTGTCTAACCTTGCATACTAGACTCTAGGAGCTTGCTTCAATCTGCATACCATATCTAGTTGATCAATTAACTAAAATCCTTTTGGTTGTTCCATGTAGACTTCTTCTTCTAGCTCACCATTCAAAAATGTTGACTTGACATCCATCTAATAGATTTTGAAATATTTATAAACAACTAATGCTAAGAACATCCTTATAGCTTCCATTCTTGCTACCAAGGAAAAAGTCTCCTAAAAATCTATGCCTTCTACTTGTGAGTAGCCTTTACACATAAGCCTTGCTTTGTTTCTAACAACTTCTCCATCCCCATTCAACTTATTTCTGAATACCCATTTCAATCCAATGATATTTTTGTCTACCGGTCTTGGGACCAATTCCCAAGTCCGATTCTTCTCAATCTGCAAAATTTATTCTTTCATCGCTTCCTTCCAATGTTCATCCTTACAGGCTTGAATTATTTTCTTCGACTCAATCTCAGAAAATAAACACAAATTTACTTCAGCAGCAACTTTACTTCTAGTTAACACACCTTTTGTCTTGTCTCCAATAATCTGATTTTTTGAAAGATTTATCTATAAATATTTCAATGTCTTAAGGGACATCACCGGAGCATCTTCTTCTCTTTCATTTTTTTCATTCTGCTTTTTCTGCTCATCTTTATCCTATTCTTCGACAATTTCTTTTATTCTTGCATAGTCATGTTCATCAAACACATATCCATCAATATCAATAGAATTCTTCAATGTTTCATCAATATTCACATTCGATCTCTCTACAATCTTTCTTGGTCTTTTATTGAAACATCTGCGTTCCTTGCTTTTGGTAGAGTATCCAAGAAATATTCCTTCATCACTTCTTGCATCAAACTTACCCAAATTTTCTTAATCTATTATGATATAGCATTTTCTTTTGAATACCTTGAAATATTTAACTGTAGGAATTCTTTCATGCCATAACTCATATGGAGTGTTTGTATTGTTTTCTCTTGCTTGAACTTGATTGAATGCATATACAGTAGTATGAATAGCTTATTTCCAGTAAAATTTCAGTAATCGGACTTCAGTGATCATTGACCTAGCAACCTCTTGAACTGTTCTATTTTTCCTTTCAATGACTCCATTATGCTAAGGATTTCTCAGAGCAGATAAATGTCTCTTTATTCCATGTAGTTCACAAAACATATTGAACTCATGGGAGGTGAATTCTCCACCTCTGTCAAATCTTAATCATTTTATCTTCAAATTCACTTTATTTTCAACCATAGCCTTGAATGCCTTGAATCTATCTAATGCATCTGATTTCTCTCTAAGAAATGTAACCCATGTATATCTAGAATAATCATCAATTAAAATCATAAAGTAACTTTCACCAAGTAGACTCCACATTCTCATAGGACAATAATGATCTGTATGGACCAAATCCAGTAATCCAATAGTAGATTATTCTCTTGATCTATAATGATTTCTTCCTTGCTTCCCAAACTAAAAATTCTTGTAAATAGCATTGGCAGGCTTTGTAATTCTCAATAAATCTCTCACGGCCTAAAAAACATTAATACTTACCAAGTTATCAAAATTCATGTGACACATTCTCCTATGCCATAACCAACTGTCATTTATCTAAGACATAAAGCATCATCCATCAACACCCTTAAGATGATAAATATTCCCTTCAGATTTCTTTCCTGTAGCAATCAATGTTTCAGATCCTTTTCGGATCTCACATTTCTCATCCTTAAACACAAGATAATATCATTTTCTACACATCTGACCAATTCTCAACAGATTATGCCTGAAACTCTTAACATAGAAAACATTGTCAATATGATGCTTTCTATCAAAACTTATTGAACCTATCCCACATATTTTAGCACCAATATCATCTCCAAACATAACCAAACCTCCATCATATTTCTCAAGCTTTAAAAACTTACTCTTATCACCAATAATGTGATGTGAGAAACCACTATCAACTACACAAAAATTATTTTCTTTTTTAGCATGTAGGGCAGAGATAATTGTACCTTCATTTTTCTCCTTTTGCTTCTCTAGAGGACTTTTTGTTCCCTATTTTTTTGAATTAGTAGAAGTAAGTTCATCCTTAATCACCAAGAACAAGCAGTCATTGTCATCTGGATCTTCATATTATGAATCTTCATCTAAAATACTAGCATTCTCATTAACATAGTAAGCTTTGTTAATCTTCTTTTCTTTCTTTTCTTTCTCATACTTTTATTTATTCCTTTTAGCTCTTTCCCGACACTTTGCAACATAGTGACCTATTTCTCCACAACTAAAGCACTTAAAGGGAAACTTACCTTCATACTTATAAGAGCCTTTTCTTATTCTTCTTACAAAGTTAGCTTCTATTTCATCAAAAAATTCTTCATCTGGATCTTTAGATTTTGTAGCTTTAAAAGTAGTCTATGTTTTGCCTCCATTTCTTAGACTCAACTTCCTCATCTCATAAGATGTCAAAAATCTTAAAATCAGATCCTTAGTACAATTCTTATAATCTATAGTCTACTCAATAGCACTCACCTTCTCACTATAAGCATTAGGAAGAGTTATGAGGATCTTCTTTACAATCTCGGTTTCATCTATAGGAGCGCCAAGAAATCGTATTCCAGCCACTACCTCATCCAATCTCTATACATAAGCTTTGACATTTTCATCTTCAGACATATGTATAAGATCAAACTGTGTTTCCAAATTCTTTAATTTTGCCTCTTTAACTCTTTCATCACCATCATGTGCTCTTTCTAAAGAATCCTAGACTTCCTTAACTATCTTCAAATTTTGAACCTTAATGATCTCGAAATGTACCATACTATTCTTCAAGGTTAACTTTGCCTTATTATTCGCTCATGTGCTCTAATTTCTTCAGGTGTACTCGAACCATTAGCAGGAGGAGTGTAGAGATTCTTGTAAGCTTTCTCCACATCATATCTGCAATACTCCAGATATTCTTCCATTAATACTTCCCAGATATCATAATTAGTTCCATCAAACCTTGGATCATCAAAGATCATTTTGCTAGCCATACCAGACCTTCCTCAAGCAGTTAAGCTCTTCACCAAGGAACCAAGCTCTTATACCAATTGTTGAATAGGACAACTGTGAGGGGGGTGAATTGGTTGTCACAAATAATAACCTTCAATTCAATTACCAGAACTAATACATAAACTGATTAAATGATTAATCATCAAATTCCAATGCACAAACACAATAACACCAAATTTATTTGAAAAAACCAATGAGGGAAAAACCACAGCAAGGATAAACTCACACTATAGAGAATATCAAAACTGTTACAAAGAGGCTCACTACCTAAGATAAGGCTCACTGCCTACAATAAGGACTCACTATCCAACAAGGCTATAACCCAGAGGGATCACTGCCACAGAGATACAAAGAATACAAAGAAGACTTGTTACAAAGAGACAACAATCACAATGCAACAAAGGATTCCACCACAATCACTAATCAACTTGCATGAATGATAGAGTTCGCCTTCTACTCACTGCATCCAAAAACTCAGCATTAAGCTTCACACCGATCTACCACACACATAACTCACATACTTTTAGAATAGCATCAAAGTCGCATCTACTCTTTCACTTATCTTCTTTCTTTTCTTGTGTACATTTTTCATTGCTAGCTCATCCTATATTTATACTATCTCCAACCTTGAAAATATACAAATTCATCCATCCAACTTCAAATTCAAATTAGGTCGGCACCAAAACATCCTAGGGTGGAATTAGAATGAGGGCGACCCAAACACATGCTTCACTGAGACCCATGATAGATCCAACACACTTCATAAACTTTGAAGATAGTATTTAACACACAATCGACCAAACCAATGTAAAATACATAACAATTAAGCTCGAAACTTTCATAAACCAAAATTATCTTCAATGCAATCAAAACATCTTATCTCTAGAACCACAAGTCAAAAGACTTCATCAAAGAGAAATCCGAACCAGCAAAATTTCTCCTCGACCCTAGCCAAAACACAAAAAAATATAGTTCACAATTGGTGAACACAACTCGAACTTCACAAAGAACCAATAGTTAAAAATCTGGATATAGCAACTCTCAACAACCATGACTAACATATCTGAACCACACAAACATAGGGACAAGTACCGGATCATCATCTTGAGCAGCAACTGAATACCTATAATCTTCCTTTTATACAATTTTCTCAATATCCTCAACATATACAACCAACAACAACTAGTAGATAACCAGTTGACTAGTTGACATCAATGACAACACTTTCATTCATTTTTCCATTCTTGCAACAGTCTTAAAGTTAGTATTATCAGGAAAGAAAGATATGGCACAAAAGGCACTCAGGTGAAAAGGAATAGTGGTGGTCATGGCTTGATGCAAATCTCAGAAAATCCACGTACGAAAGGATTCCACAAAGGAAAGAAATCCTCGAAGACTGAAATTCCATGAAGAGTCTAAAATTACAAAGAGGTGAAAGCATACAATTCATAAATTCAATGAAGGCATGAATAGTTGATAGAGCACATTTCAAAAACCCCATGGACAAACATTATTCTTGAAAATAACCAATTTCTCACATGCTTAAAATTCATAATGTTCCAAGAATCGAAGCCTTAAAGTTTATACAGTTATGGATAATGCTTAATAAAGAAGAATGGAATTACAAATAAACCAAACATTTAGTGGAGGAGGTGGATTGAAAATGCTCAGTAGGATCTACCAAGATGACGAACAAGTAAATGTGTGATGGCTTGACATATAACATAGCAATACAACTTGCTTGTAGTGGTTGCTTGTTCGGATGAGAAATATTGAGGATCGATTTGTGTAGTGGCTGGTAGTGAGAAGCGGATATAATCATAGTTGAATGGTTGCAAATCACTAGGGAGTCAAGGACCGAAGATTGCTTGTGATATAGCTCAAATAATAGTTGTAATACATTAAAAAATCTAAGGCAGGGCTTGAGATTTGTAGATTTTTATATGAAGGTTTACAAAACTGGTTGGCATATATTCGAAGATTGCAAAAATTGACTCACAAAATACTAGACAACATTTTGATCAATCCATGTTTTGATATGGAGATAATCCCTAATGAGACAACGATAGCAAGATCATTTATGGAAGGTGATCGTGGTTTAGTGGATTTTGATGCACGATGGATTCAATCTCGACTTGTACTTGTTCTGAGTAGAAGAATTATCATGGTGTAGGTTGATGACTTGAATAAATCCATAGAATGTTCAAGCGGAAAAGCAACATCAAAGAAGTATGCTAGAGTTGTCATATTGAAGGTGATTAATATTGAAAATGAAGAAACTCAGAGATTTTGTATGCACAAGAATTTCACGAAAGATAAAGGCTCTAGTAATCTGTTGGTTCCCAGATTCCCCAAATGGATGAACACCTCGGGTAATTTTTATGACTCTGGATTTTATGAAAAGGGTGAGATCGTATATTTCATTGCATGGAAAAATTGAGAAACATTGGAAGTGGAGTTAGGGTCGATGGTCTTGTTATAATAATCTGTAATGACATTCATGGATTGAGAAATATACCAATATTCACACATTGTAGGGTTCAACATCACTGCAACAGTAATTGATGAATTCAGACAAATGAAAGGTATTATGGATTCTCATCATTGAGTGATCAAGGTTGATGCTTGGATGCAATGCACATGCAAGATATAAGACTCTGAGATTTTGAACATTTGAAGGTGACATTCTAAGACAAACCACTGATGTTATAAGTATGAGACTTTGAAACTCGGTGATTCCTTTGAGCAGTGGATTCTGCAAAAAGACAACTCAGAGAATTCGTGCATACGCATATTTAGCAAAGATTGTAAGGTTTCATAAAATCTGAGCCAATGCGAATTCAATGATATATTAGAATTCGAAGATTTCACGTGGAGGTTTTTTCATCATGTTATCCTTTATATCGATTGTAATTGATGAAATTTGACACTGCACATAATGTGTGAGGCCTCCAAATTCAATATGGTAATGTGAGTTTATTATTGCACACAAAGCCTCAAGTTTCCTTCAGCACCATGATGATTGTTGATTTATAGATAGAGGAAGACATAATCTCACAATAGATCAAAATTCCCTAAAGGCATGTAAGTAGTGAAGGCACTAAAGTGAGTAACCATGTGAAATAGGAATGAGAAGATTTTACAAGTTGCAACTAACAAGAAGCTTTCAACATGGTTAGAAGGATTGAATTATAGAGATCAAGAGACCATTTTGAAGATGGATATTAGGTGCCTTTAAACCCAAGAAAACACATTATAACTATGAGTAATCAAAATTACTAGAGGTTTCAAAGGAATAAAATCAATAGCCTACCAAATCAATTAGTGTTATGGGAAGTCACAAATTATCATTTTGAAGGATCTTCGTGGGAGGAGGAATATAGTTTATGCAGAAAATTGGAATCATGGATCTAAAAGGAGTTAAAGCACCAATCATTATTTCTTCTCAAAAGTGAATGACATAAGAAAATCTACATGAGAAAATCAATATATTGAAGGAAAACATCGCAAAAGCCAAAACATGAATGGTTGGAAGGAATACGTTGGTATCATTTAAAATTGTTTGAGAATTCGATCACAAAGAACATCTACATGTAATCCCAAGATTTGGTTAAATCACGGTTAGAGGTGAGAATTTTGCGAAATTCATGCATGCCTAGATTCCACGAAGAGAGAAGATGCTCACTATAAAAAATCCTTAAATCGTTGTTAGAAGTTAATAGTTTAAATAATGATAGGTATCAAGAGATTTTTGTGCATTTAAAAATCCTTGGGGATAATGAAATGATCAAAGATCATATTCTCAATGATGATAATCAAAGAAATCAATGAGTGAGTAGGAAATCATGGGTTTTAGGTAGGTTGTCTATGGGTCACTAGAAAATATCACTTTGAAAATGCAAATGATTGACCATGCACAATTGATATGATAATTGCAAGGAGGTCAGCGCCAAGGAGGCAAAAACATCATGCTATCTGTAATTGTGTTCTTTGAGGAACATGGTTATTAGTGATTAAAAGGATGTGGTGCTATGTTAAGGAGGTTTGGATCTATAGTTAAGGAGGTCATCACTCTTTATAGATTTAGAAAATATTGTGATTGCAGATTTTTTTGATGAACAAATGATGCTAAATTAGTGCAGTATTAAATGAGGAATAACAAGTGGGTAAGTATGAGTATATTGTTTTTCCTACAAATATAATTGGAAAAAAATGATGATGAATTCCTTTTAATAATAAAAAAAGGAGGGTTGTATGGATTAATGAAATTACAGATCCTTGATATTTAATAGCCAATGGTAATAAGATAAGATAAATATGTTGCAAGTATGGATGTGTTTGGTGGTGTTGTCATTAATGTTGTCATAGATGTCAACACAGTTCAGAGTGATTGCAAGTGGTACATGTATAGTTGAGATACTGTAGAAGTTTTGAGAGTACATGGAGCTATATTTATAATGTTGCATATGTGTTCTTGCCAAGTGCTTTTGAGAAAATTAAGAAATCATGAAGATAGTGTTGAGTGTGTGTTCTAAGCGTGCTTCGGTAATGCGCTTTGTATTTCTTTTGTGTTGATCCTATTCTTGTGCGGATCTATAGGATTGTTTACGACCTTCAATGGATAATACATCCTAATTTTTAGCTTCTAGGTTGATAGAGAGTGAAAGATGTGTTCACTGGTGTGTAAACCAGTTTTGTAGAACTATTTGTCTATGGATTGGGAAAGATGTTTTTGCTCTGCAATCTTCTGGTGGTTTGTCTTAGATCTTGTAGATCTGGAAGAAGGTTAATCTTGATGTTCTCTATGTTCTGGAAAAATTTCTTATGGTTTGGTACTCCAAAAGGCTTGTTCTAGAGCTATTGTGTATTGTTGCACAGTCCGATTGGACTGTTGAAGAGTGTTTTGTGCATGAAGATTGTTCTAGCTACTGTGAATGTATCTAAAGGTTTCTAAGAAGTGTTCTAGTGTCTGATGAAGCATTTTGGGTGATCCACATGTGATCATATTTTTGTACATGTGTGTAATTCAAAGTTCATTAGTGTTTTCATTAGGTTTGGTTGACCTAGTGTCTACACATTATAGGGCGATCCCACAAAGCTGGTTTACAATTTCTGGGAGATTTTGATTTTTGCTGAAATCACATATTTTTAGAAAATATAATGATTTAAGCCTTAAAAATTTCCATTTTAAGGATTTCAATTGAAGAGGGGTTGATCGAACCACCTTAGATCAAAACCCCTTGGATAGAATCCAGCTAGTTTTAAACCATACCTACAATGGAGTCTCCTTTACACCTATCAAAATGATGATAAAAAATCACATTTGATTTACCTTTTGGGGGATCAAATGAACTCATTTAAAATTTATTTCAAATGATCATGGTAGTCCTTAGAATGAGCTATCCAACGAATATAATTTTAATATATTTTGGTTTTATTATGTATGTGTTTTTTTAGTTTTATTAAACATAGATTTTTCATCGAAAATCAAGCTCTATGTTCTGCACATGTGGAAAAATAGAAAATTATCAAAATAAAATTTTAAAAAATATGTTCAGGTTGTGTATTGATGTCCTTGATCCATTAATTTTTATTTTTTTGAATTTCAATACATACAGAAAAAGTTATGTTGTATATAGTCCGCCTATGTTTCAATTGTAATTCGTTTGACTTGGAAACTTGATTAAGGAAAAAATATTTAATAAAACACTATGAAACCAAATGAAAGTGCTATATATTGTAGTTACAAATCTAAATTCGAAAAAAATAGAATTTTTTCTTTTATACAAAAAAAAATTATGTTGTATACAGTGAGCGCCACTCCTTAAAAATGTTGTTTTTTTTAAAAAGCTAATTTTCGAAGGAGATGGAAAAAGAAGTGCAATCTGATTCCAAATTTTTTGAAAAATATATATTTAAAATCTATATACAAAACATCACAAATCACTAGTTTGCATCATCAAATTCCTCACGGTTTAACCACTATAGGAGCCCAAAAGTGAATATTTAGTTAACAAAAATTAGTTCAGTGTGCAGTTTATCCAAAAATTGTAAACCAGTATTGTGGGATCACCCTACATGAAGGTTAAGTATCGATTAAAAAAGCATGTGATTGATCCAAGATGTTTTTTGGGTCCTAATGAAATATGTAATTGGTCCTCTCTCTTTCTTATCCATCGCGGGAATGTTGAGTAGCCGACCTAATTTGAATTTGTAAAATGAAGGATGTATAGCCAACCTTGGAGAAAGTTTCTAGGGTTGAAAATGGTATAAAAGCAAGTCAAGATGTTGTGAATTGTAATGCAAGCAAGTGAAGTGTCAAAACAAGTGAAAAAAGTAGAGTGTGTAAGAGCGAATCAAGGCAACAATACTTTGATGTGTTAGATTCCTGAAAGTAATGACTTGATGGTGTATGCAATCCTTAGATCAAGTTGTGAATGTGTGGAACCTATTGTGGTGGATCTTTATTTATATTTTTTTCTATAGGTAGTGAGCCTCCTTTTGGAATATGAGTCCTATCTGTAGGCAATGAGCCTTTATATCTGGACAGTGATTCCTTTTTGGGCAGCAAGCCCTATGGCAGTGAGCCTTTGTATCTGGTATTTGATTACTACTATATTGTGAGTTAATCCTCACTGTGTTTTTTCCCTCATTAAGTTTTCTACATAAATCTGGTGTCTTTGGTGTTTTCTTTTTGTTATTTGCATTTCATGTTTACACTTAATAATAGATTAAGTTAAAGTGGAATTGATTAAGGTTAGAAGTAAAAGTAATTTGGTACAACTGATTCACCCCCCCTCTTAGTTGTATTGTGCATTTCAACAATTGGTATCAGAGCTTTGGTTCCTCAGAGAAGAGATTAACTGCTTGAGGTAGATTAGATGGCACACAAGTTACAAATCCCTATTTTTAATGGAGTTGATTATAGTGACTGGAAAGTGCAGATGAGAGGCTATCTTATCTCTCTTGGTTTCAAGACTTAGAAAGTTGTATATACAAAGTATGTCGAACTGACTAGTGGTCCTTCCTTTGTAGATGATATTTCTACCTATGAGGAGAATAAAAATCAAGGTATGTTATCTTCAGTGCTCTATCTAAAATTGAACGGACAAAATTCATTCCTTCAGGCACCATTTATGAAGTATGGTTAAAATTGAAAGATATTTATGAAGGAAATGATAGAGTAAAATTATCAAGGAGGATAACAACAAAACACAAATTTGAGAACTTGAGAATGGAATAAGGTGAAGAAATTGCAAGCTATTATCAGAGAGTTGAACTTGTAGAAAATGAAATAAAAAATCAAGGCGGTACTATGACAGATGAAGATGTAGTTGAGAAGATATTGATGACCTTACTGGAGAATTACAGTAATAAGTTCTTTATTATTCAAGAATCATATGATCCAAAGATATTTACTAAGGAGCAACTATTTGGCACCTTGACTTCATTTGAGATGAGGAAGTTTGGAAGAGAAAAGGAGAAAGCTAAAACAACCATTAAAGCAACTAAAATAGAAGGTGATTCGGATACTGATGGTTCAAAAGAGTTGGAAGCAAACTTTACAAGGAAATTGAAGAAAGGTACTAATAAGTACAAAGGTATTTTACCTTTAAATGTTTCAATTGTGGAAATATTGGTCAATATGCTTCAAGATGTCCAAATAGAGCTACACACAAGAAGAACAGAGATAATAATAATTATAAAGACAAAAAGGATAAGAAGTTCAAGAATTATATTATTTCAGAGAAGATGCTAGAATTTATGATGATGAGTCTAATTTTGAGAATGATCAAGATGAATGCTTTTTTCTAGCCTTGGAAAGTAAATCTGTGTCTGCTAACCATGGAAGATCTGCAAAGGAATCTAGTTTGGAGAACAAAAAGGATGAGATAGAAGGTACTCTGGTTATTTCCTTTCATGCTAGACAGTATGAAGACTATTGGGTAATTGACAGTGGATGTTCAAATCATATGACCAAAGACAAAAGTAAGTTCACTAAACTTGAAAATTATGATGGAGGATTAGTTATCTTTGGAGATGATTCTGGTGCTAAGATTGTTGGAAAATGAACAATTAGTCTTGATGGAAAACATCGTACTGACGATGTCTATTGTGTTAAGGGATTAAGGCATAATATTTCGAGTGTTGGGGAAATGTTTAGCAAAGGATTTAAGCTTGTGTTTCAGGATAACACCTTTGAGATCGAAAAAGGGTCTGGAACTGTGGTAGCAACAGGAAGAAGAACTCATAGAAACATTTATCAACTTAAGAATGGTGATAGTCAGTGCTTTGTTTCTTAGATTAATGAAAGTTTTCTATGACATAGGAGGATGGGACATGTAAATTTTGACAATCTGATCAAAATCAATTCAAGAGAAGTTGATAGAGATCTACCTAGAATCACAAATCCTACAAATTCTGTTTGCAAAAGTTGTTAGTTGGGAAAAGAACAATCATCTACCAAAGTTTTGGAATTGATTCATACAAATCTATGTGGTCCTACAAGAACAGGAAGCCTTAATGGTGACAGGTATTTTATGCTCTTGATTGATTATTACTCTAGAATGACATGGGTTAATTTTCTTAGAGAGAAAGCTCAAGCTCTAGATAGATTCAAAGTGTTCAAAGAAAGAGTGGAGAATGAAGTAAACCTATGAATCAAATGTTTAAGGTCTGATAGAGGTGGAGAATTCACTTCTAGTGAGTTTAATGCATTTTGTGAAGAGCATGGCATAAAGAGACATTATTCTGCTCCTAGAACCCCTCGGTAGAATGAAGTTGTGGAAAGGAAGAACCAAATTGTTCAAGAGGCTACTAGGATGATGATGAAAGAAGAAAATGTTCCTGATGTATATTCGAGAGAAGCTATCCAAACTACTGTTTACATTCTTAACCGAGTTCAGATAAGAGGTAACAACACAAAGACTCCTTATGAGTTATGGACTGGACTAGTAAGACTCCTACTGTTAAGTACTTTAAGTTGTTTGGAATTAGATGTTACATTAAAAGACATGATGAGAATCTTGGAAAGTTTGATGCTAGATTTGATGAAGGTATTTTTCTTGGATATTTAACTAACAAAAAAGCATATAGATTCTTCAATAAAAGACTGAAAAAAATAGTTGAAAGTGCATATGTAAAAGTTGATGAAGCTATGCATAGACCAGTGGAAATAAGTGAAGTTGAACCAAATGATCCTATCTATGGAAAAATACAAGAAGAAGAAAAGATAGAGAGAGAATAAAGTGATGAAGAAGAGATTCTGGAACCTGCTCCTAAGACTCCAAAATATGTATAGAAGAATCATCTGAAGGAACAGATAATTGGAGACATAAGTGAAGGTGTAAAGACAAGAAGCAAAGTGGCTGAGATAAATTTGTGTTTACTTTCTAAGATAGAACCTAAGACTATGAGTGAGGCATGCAATGATGATAGTTGGGTTAGAGAAATGAAAGAGGAATTGTACCAGATAAAGAAGAATCAGACATGGGAACTGGTTCCTAAACTAGTGAACAAGAACGTAATTGAATCAAAATGGATATTTAGGAATAAGCTAAATCAAGATGGTGAAGTGGTAAGAAATTTAGCAATACTTGTATGAAAATGTTATTCACAAGTTGAAGGAATATATTTTGAAGGGACATTTGCACCGGTGGCAAGAATGGAGGCCATCAAATTTTTTTGGTATTTTCTAATCATAAAGATTTCAAAGTGTACCAAATGGATTTCAAGTCTGCATTCCTGAATGCAGAATTGGAAGAAGAAGTGTACATGGAACAACCAAAAGGATTTCAATTATTAGATAAACTAGACATGGTCTACAAATTGAAAAAGGCGCTATATGGACTTCAATAGGCTCCTAGAGCATGGTATGCAGTTATGGACAGATATTTGGCACATCAAGGATTCAACAAAGGCTCTGCAGACAACAATCTCTATTTCAAAGTTGAGAGAAAAAAAATGTTGAAAATGTTGATAGTTGTGGTATATGTTGATGATATTATCTTTAGTGGAAATGAAGGTATGTGCAAGAAATTTGTAGAGGAGATGCAAAAAGAGTTTGAGATGTATATGATTGGTGAGTTGAATTTCTTCCTTGGACTTCAAGTTAATCAAACTAATAAGGGGATATTCATTTCATAATCTAAATATTTTAAGGAATTGTTGAAGAATTTTGGAATGGATGAGTCCAAACCGGTCTGTACTCCTATGGTAATCGGATGTAAACTGAGTAAGGATGATGAATCTTCTAAAGTTGATCAGAGCATGTATAGATCTATGATTGGTGGACTACTATATCTCACTGCTATTGGACTGGATATCATGCATGTTGTATGTTTGGTTGCAATATTTCAAGCAGAACCTAAAGAGATGTACATGTTATAGCTGTGATGAGGATATTCAGATATCTTAAGGGGACTCCAGATTATGGTCTATGGTATCCTAAGGATACTGATTTCACATTGAATGTCTACACTAATGTAGATTGGGTTGGTTGTGTAGATGACTGGAAGAGTACAAGTAGTTGTGCATTCTTTCTTGGAGGAAGATTGGTCTCATGGTTGAGCAAGAAACAAGATTCAATTTCTTTATCCACTATAGAACCTGAGTATATTGCAACAACATTATGTTGTACTCAAGTACTTTGGATGAAGAAAAAATTGAAGGATATAGGTGTGATGTGTGATGAGCCTATCCCTATATTTTGTGATAATACAAATATTAATAAAAATTTCAAAGAATCTGATGATGCATTCTAGGACAAAGAATATATCTATCAGGTATCATTTCTTGAGGGAGAAGGTGTTGCAAAATGAAGTCAAACTCGAATATGTGTCTACTAAGGAACAAATTGCTGACATGTTCACTAAGGCTCTTTCGAAGGATACTTTTGAGTATCTCATGGGGAAGTTAGGGGTTACTACCCCTCCTTCCTTAAAATAGGTGCACATGAAGGTGCATCAGTCCAGTGGATCCACAAATTATTTTTGGCTTGGATTGATGATTGAGGTATACTCCTTAGGGGGAGTAGAGAGTTTCATTGTTGCAATATGAGATGTGGGTGCACTCCTAAGGGGGAGTGATAAGAGCTTTATATGGCAGATGTTTCATACAAAAAGTTTATTTTCCATTGATGTTAAAGGGGGAGAGAATTTCATGTGAAAAAGTCTATCTGAGGAGTGAGTGTCATCATGCAAGGAGAAGAGAGTGTAGAAATGCTTGTGTAGGATGTCTAATCTAAAAAAAAAAGGGAAGAAGAAGCAAGAGAGAGTGTATGCTATCTTTGATGGTTTTTCACATCATGTGTTGCCATCAATGACAAAGGGGGAGATTTTTGCAAGTATGGATGTGTTTGGTGGTGTTGTCATTAATTTCAACGTAGTTCAGAGTGATTGCAGGTGGTACATGTATAGTTGAAATACTATAGAAGTGTTGAAAGTACATGGAGATATATTTATAATATTGCAGATGTGTTGTTGCCAATTGATTTTGAGAAAATTAAGAAATAAAGAAGACAGTGTTGAGTGTGTGTTTTGAGCATGCTCCAATAATGTTCTCTATATTTCTTTTGTGTTGATCCTATGCTTGTGTGGATTTGTAGTATTGTTTATGAGCTTCAATGGATAATATATCCCGATTTTTATCTTTTGGGTTGATGGAGATTGAAAGATGTATTCATCGGTGTGTGAACCGGTTTGTCAGAACTATTTGTCTGTGGACTGGGAGAGATGTTTTTGCTCCACAGTCTTTTGGTGGTTCATCTCAAATCTTGTAGATATAGAAGAAGGTTAATATTTATGTTCTTTGTGTTCTGGAAAATGTGCTTGTGGTTTGGTGCTCCGGAAGGCTTGTTCTAGAGCTACTATGTATTGTTGCACAGTCTGATTGGACTGTTGAAGAGTGTTATGTGCATGAATATTGTTGCAGCTTCTACGGATATATCTTAAGGTTTCTAAGAAGTGTTACAGTGTCTAATGAATCATGTTGGGTGATCCATGTGTGATCATCTTGCTATAGATGCACGTACTTCAAAGTTCATTGGTGTTTTCATTAGGTTAGGCTGACTTGGTGTCTACACGTTACATGAAGGTTAAGCATTGATTAAGGAAGCATGTGATTGATCCAAGATTTTTTTTGGGTCCTAATTAAATATTTAATTGGTCCTCTCTCATTCTTATCCGCTACAGTAATGTTGAGCTGACCTAATTTGAATT
Source organism: Sequoiadendron giganteum (assembly GCA_007115665.2). Classification (NCBI taxonomy): domain Eukaryota; kingdom Viridiplantae; phylum Streptophyta; class Pinopsida; order Cupressales; family Cupressaceae; genus Sequoiadendron; species Sequoiadendron giganteum. The sequence continues at coordinate 1,303,336 of CM021108.1, read as the reverse complement.
TTTAAAATGAAGGATGTATAACCGACCTTGGAGAAAGTTTCTAGGGTTGAAAACATAGTATAAAAGCAAGTCAAGATGTTGCCAATTGTAATGCAAGAAAGTGAAGTGTGTGAACAAGTGAGAAAATCAGAGTGTGTAAGAGTGAATCAAGGCAGCAGTACTTTGATGTGTTAGATTCCTGAAACTAATGAGCCGATGGTGTCAGGAATCCTTAGATCAAGCTGCGATTGTATGGAACCTATTGTGGTGGATCTTTATTTATCTTTTTGTCTATAGGTAGTGAGCCTCCTTTTGGACAGTGATTCCTATCTGTACGTTGTGAGCCTTTGTATCTGGACAATGAGTCCTTTATGAGAAGTGAGCCCTCTATTAGTGAGCCTTTGTATCCAGTATTTCATTACGACTATATTGTGAGTTAATCCTCATTATGGTTTTTTCCCTCATTTGGCTTTCCATGTAAATCTGGTGTCTCTGATGTTTGCTTTTTGTTATCTACATTTCATTTTTACACTTAATAATAGATTAAGTTAAAGTGGAATTGATTAAGGTTAGAAGTAAAAGTAATTTGGTACAACTGATTCACCTCCACTTTCAGTTGTCTTGTGCATTTCAACAAAAAACAATGCAAGGAGCTTGTACTCACAAAGTTCTATATTCATAGGCACAATGAATTAGTAGAAAGTGACAAGGAAGAGTTTAAGAACGTATGATGGGGTCTCCTTTTACAAAAATATGACCAAATATATTTTGCATATAGACCAAATAATCAAATATGCCACCTCCAAAGACTAGATCTATATGCACTAGTTCCATATTAAATATTTCTAAATCCTTGTCAATATTCTCCCTTGTCAATGGTTTAAACTGAGTGTATCATGATTTTGATCCTGAACTTCTTTCTCATGTTGTGATAAAGTCTTACAACATTGTTTTAACATTCGATGAAACTCATGCAATGTACATCGAGCCCATTAACATTCTGAAGATCAGATCATTTGAGACAAGAGGAAAGGTGTATTGACAAGAAGCAAAGCTACTGAAGTTAAGGTAAATTATTGTTTACTTTCTAAAGTTGAACCTAAGATAGTGAGTGAGGCATGTAAGCATGAACATTGAATGAAAACAATGGAAACATTGAATTTAGAAAATTGAGAAAAATCAAACTTGGGAATTTGTTCCTAGACCAGAAAACAAGGACATAATTGGAAGCAAGTCAGTTTTCAAAAACAAATTGAATGAGAATGGAAAAGTGGTGAGAAACAACGCAAGGCTTGTGTGTAATGGTTACTCACAAGTGGAAGGTATAGACTTTTAGGAGACATTTTCTCCAGTGGAAAGAATGGAAGCTATCCAAATGTTTTTGGCATTTGTAGCACATAAAGATTTCAAAGTTTATCAGATGGATGTGAAGTTTGCTTTCTTGAATGGAGAGTTGGAAGAAAAAATTTACATGGAAAAAATAAAGGAATTCCAATTGTCAAATCAACTAGATATGGTCTATAGATTGAAAAAATATTTATATGGATTGAAGCATGCTCCTAGAGCTTGGTATGTAAGGTTGGACAAATATTTGACTCAACAAGGTTTCAAAAAAGGTATGAATAATAGAAATCTTTATTTCAAAATTGAAGATGACAAGATCTTGATAGTAGTTGTGTATGTGGATGACATTATCTTTGGAGGAAATGAAACTATGTGTAAGATGTTTTCTGAATAAGTGGAGAAAGAGTTTGAGATTTCTATGTTTGGTGAGATGAATTTATTCCTTGGACTACAAATTAATTAGATAAACAAAGGGATTTTCATTTCATAATCCAAGTATGCAAAAGAAATGATGAAGAAGTTTGGGATGGATGGTTCCAAATCGTTATACACTCCTATGGTAACTGGATGAGAATTGAGTAAGGATGATGATTCACCTAAGGTGGATTTGAGCAATTAAAGATTGGTGATTTGTGGAATTTTGTATCTAACTGCTACTAGACTAGATATCATGTTGCAACTGTCAAGAGGATATTCAGATATCTAAAAGACACTCCAGATCTTGGCCTTTGGTATCCTAGGAATACAGAATTTACACTAAGTGCTTATACAAATGCAAATTGGGTAGGGTGTGTTGATGATAGAAAAAGTACAAGTGGTGGTGCATTTTTTCTTGGATGTATATTGGTGTCATGGTTAAGTAAAAAGGAAGATTCGGTTTCCTTATCTACTACAAAGGTTGAGTATATTGCTATAACATCTTTTTGCACACAAGTTTTGTGGATGAGATAGACATTGAAGGATATCAAAGTCATGTATGATGATCCCATCTCTATTTTTTGTGATAATACAAGTGCAATGAACATTTCAAATAGTGCAGTGATGCACTAGAGGAAAAAGCATATATCAATCAGATATCACTTCTTGAGAGAGAAGGTTATGGATAATGAAGTAAATATTGAGTATGTACCTATAAAGGATTAGATCTTTGATACATTTACTAAGGCTCTTTCTAACGATACTTTTGAGTATCTTTGAGAGAATTTGGGGGTTATTTCCCACCCTTTCTTGAACTAGATGCATATGGAGATGCATCAGTCTAGTTAATCTATGGATCTATCTTCTTTCTCGAGTCATGTTTAGTGGCTACCTCTCAAGGGAAGTAGGTAGTTTATGTGTTGTCATTATGCAGATGATTGGGTGTAATCCTAAGGGGGAGTATTTGATGATGGTATATGTGTGTTAGAGAATGTGGACTAATTAAATAACAAATTAACACACCAAGGAGACATTATATTAAAGAAAACTAATCTAGAAAGCATAAACGCAAACTCTAAAACAACAACTTCTTCAAATTCATCCCATTGTCCTCTATCTCTCAGGAATTTGATTAAAGATGCTGGCTCTCAGTTGTGCAAACATAAACTTTGTTGAAATGATCACTTAAGAGAATGAGATTTATGAAAATGCATGTGCATTGGTAATATGCTTTAAGCTATGAAATTGAAATGCTAATTAAATGCTAGAAATGGTTGATGAAACTAAAATGCGACTATAATAACTACGTATGAAAATCTAGAATTCGAGGTCCTTTCCAACTCATAAGAGGGTTGTATTTATAGATTTTTGAAGGCAAGAATTCAATTGGCCAAGACCAACGGTTGAGTTCAAACCTGTTAAAATGAACGGTGAGAGATGAAGAATTTGAAAAGAAGGAAGTTTAAGAGACAAATGAAAGGTGTCCCCATAATTTAAATAAATAAATATTTAATTATGTGTGGGAAATGAAAAGATTTTAATTAAATATTAAAAATATTTAATTATGTGAGAAGCGTGAAGAATTTAGAAAGTGTTTTAATTAAATATTGAAAATATTTAATTAAATGTGAAATGAAGAATATCATTTAAATTTAGAATTTAAATTTGTGATAATTAATATAAATAAATTGTGAAATCTATTTAATTAATTAAGAGGAAGATAGCATTAATTAAATAAAATTGTTTATTTAATTAAATTAGATGAATTGGAAAAATGAACAATATAAATAAATAATTAAATTTATTTATATGTAGATGACTTAAGAATATTAATTAAATAATTCATATTTAATTAATTAACAGGTTTGGTTAATCGTGACCATTTTTAGATGTGTACATTTTACCCCTCTTTGAAGTGATGTGTTTTACGCATTGCTTCAAAGAATTTTGCCCCAAATTTTTGGAAATTTAGAATGCTATATGCCCCCTCGAGAGATGAATCAGATAAAGATGATTTTTGGAAATTTTTACTGATTTTCTATCTGATTCATCGACCAATAAAAATGATTTGATGAAAATCCTGTTGTGCAGTTTTTGCACACATGCCCCACTAAATGTGGGGACCCTCTTTTTTTTTTTTTGCTTTTTGGTTTTTTGGTCCCTCTTTCTGAGGGTGTTGCTTGCTTGAGTTTGTGCTTTAAATGTCCTATTTTTTCAATTGAAGTGGTATCCTTTTGAGCTATGTTGAAAATCTAAAGTTTCAGCTTTATCTCAGGTTTTTCACCATTTTCAGGAAAATCCGCTTGGGCCGGATTCTCTCAGTTTCCTCTGATTGTCCGAAATGGACCTTATACACTGTTTTTGGGAAAATCCACACGTTCCGGATTTCTCTGAAATCCTTCTCAGAGTCGAATCCCCAAAATTCTTTGTAGTTGCGGCTATCTTGTCAGATGCATTAATGGTGTTTGTATGAGGGAAAGAGGCTTTGATATATTGATGTTTTGAGAAGTAATTGATCATTTTGAGTTGTGCATTTTGGGGGGTTTTAATTTGTTGCACCAGTTATTTTTTAATTGATCAAATGTTGTGCTTGGTCTGGTGTTGGTTCTTGTTTGGGTTTTGGTTCGCTGTGACTTTGAGTTTTCCGTTTTGGTGAATTACTGAATCGTCTGTGCTTTCATGGCGGACATTTAGGGTTCCCAACCTAGGGCATGGTTGTTGTCTTTGAAATTGCTGAGAAGTGGGTCATTAGTTCACAGTTTATTCATTAGGGTCCTAGGTTGGGTTGGTTTCGGATTTCTGCCTTGGATCCGGAATGATTTGAATTGATATGATAGAGTACCGACGATGTAGACAGGTTCAGGTTTTCGAGGTCTTTGCGAAATTCCACTTTCCTCGGATTTCCTCGAATTTCCTATCTCTCCTTCATTTACCGCTTTAATCCGGATTTCCTTTGGTTTCGCCAAAATCCGTTCTATTCGGATTCTCCCGAAGTCCGTGGTCGGGTCATTTTTATGATTTCAAGCTTAGATATTGTCATACCTTTGGTTTCTCCAAAATATGTTCCATCCGGATTCTCCCGATATTCCATGCCCCTTCATTTTCCCCAAGTCCGTCGTAGTGTTGCTAATCTCGCCAAAATCCATCTCTGGTGGATTCTTCCGGGTGTTTTGGGGAAATGATTGAATTTGATAATTGTGGATTGTGGGTTTCTTGGTAATACATTTGATTAACTTAAAGAACTTATGCTAGGTATTCTTAATTCTTTTCCTTGGCCGAGTTGATGATTTAAGAGATATTTTGGGATTTAGTTTGTTTGGTTCGATGGAATCCGCCTGGTGTGGATTTTCCTGAAATCCTTCCCAGTGCAGAATCCACGAGGGGGGTTGAATCTCGAACTTTGAGATAATGGTCTTTTGCACTTATTTTCTTTTGATGAATCTAATCCTATGTTATCTTTATGTGTTTGCAGGCAGGATCAGGATAGAATATTGTTGGTCGAGGCAAGGGAAAGGCAACTGACCTTGGTGTAGAGGCTTCTGCTATTTCAGATGCAGAGAAGGTTAAGCTAGATATGAAAAGTAGAATTCCTGACAGCAAGTTGACCTCAATTTGGTCAGGCATAACGGATATGACGTTGGCATGTGGGATTATGAAGAGTTCAAGGAAGAGATGACAACACCGAATCCTAATTTGTTGGCAGTAGGGATGGTACAATCTGGATTAGCTCATGTGGCAGGTTTCCCTCCTGTAGTACAGTGTTATGAGTTGGTGCTAGAATGTGCCAGGAATTATGATAGCGATACACAAAGGATTATTGGCCCTCAAGGTAGGATTCTTGCAGGATTCAGTCCAATCTCCATTGCTGCAACCTTTAGCATGCCTAAGAGATCCCATGTGGTAGGCTTTGACAAGGATGGGGCTAAGAAATATTATGATGAAGACATGGTTAAGTCCCAACAGGTGATTAACTCTTGGTTGGAGAAGCCTAAATCTAGCTTCTCTAAGTTGCCTAAGCAACTGTTCAGGCTTAAGTTCAAGAGAGAATATTATAATGCTATCACCCTTCTCAGCAGGTTGGTAGGATTGAAAAGTGCAGTGGTCTTTGAGACCTAGATGTTCCATGTAATTTCTAGAATGGAGCAAGGATTTGATTATCATTGGGCAGGTGCTATCAGTGCTGCAATCCATGAGTAGTTATGCAATGTCTTACAAACCAAGACTTTTACTATGACTTCCTATCTAGTGTATTCGTTGGAAAGACTTCATCCATATAAGGGGTTGAGCACTAGAGGTGTCTTTGGGTAGGATGCTATTTATGAGGTGTACCCACAGTTGCACTTAACTAGAGGGAGTTACAGGACATCAAATGATGCCTTCACTATGTATATCACTAGATTGCTCCAAGGTGCAGAACATGTGAGAATCTCCGACAAGGCAAAGGAATTGGTGGGAAGATATGGAGCATGGTTTATCCAGTTCCCCACCTTTTCTTACATCAAAATTGATGGTTTTCAGAAGGCTCCCTACAGATTGCCAAGGTATCCCACATATCACATCATTTTGTTAGAAGTTGTTAGGAAAATCTGTGATTTTTGACAATATTGTAAAAGGAGAGATGCATAAGACCGGTTTTGGGAATGATTTCCCTCTAAAGGTTGTGCCTCCATTCAGTCCACCCATGCTATAGAGGAAGAGATGAGTACTTTTGGCCTTTCCTTCCACACCCAGAGAACAAAATTTGATATAACTGGTGAGGCTCAAAAGAGGGCCAACAGGGATTATGGCCATAAGCCTCATATTGAGGATTATTGGGTGAACCTTGCCGATGAGTTTGAGGTAAGGGAAAAGAAGTTTTCCAGACTACCAGTAGACTTGGTGAGGCTATATAATGTGAGGGTCATCCCAGATCAAATTAAGGAGGATGGAAATGTGATTCAAGGCCATGTCTATGAAGCAGTGAAGGGTAAACCAGTTGGAGAAGTTGACTGGTTGGAAGAAGAGAAGACTGACTTGGATCAGGTCATGGCCCCAGTAATTAGATTCACTAAGATGTGGTTGAAACACAAGATGCTAGAGCTTGAGAGCGAAGGTGTTCCATGCACCTATGACTTGATGGGAGACTTAGAGTCTCATTCTACTTCTAAAGCTTCTGTTGAACAAGACCAAAAGGGCAAGGAGAAGGTGGGCTCTCCTTTTAAAATTCAGGTAAGGGATGTTCAAGCTGAGAAAGCTGCAGAGCTGGGAAAGCAGAGAAATCCTGTTGCCAAGAAGAGGAAACATGCCTCTAGAAAAGAAGTTGAAAAGAATCAGGAAGAGGGGGAAGAGGTGGAGAGTGTCCATGCATTGATGAAAAAGAGAAGAACTACAAGGACATCACACAAGTTGGAGGAGGCTCCTAAGGTTGACAAGAAGGTTGAGCCACCAATGGTAGAAGTGGAAAGCTCTAGGGAAAAGACACAAGTTTATATGAAGAGATCCAGGACTCCTTCCCCAAGAGATATTGTGGCCAAGGAGGATGTTTTGGTAAGTGTCCCTATTGTTGAGTAGGTGAGCTCCTCCATTCCCCAAGATGCTGGTAGTGTAAGGGGAGAGCAAAAACAGGATGAAGATCCTAAGGAGCTAGATGTAGAAGAGTTTCAAGAGGGAGACCTCTTCAATGCAGGGGCAGAGATAGACAAGGTGATTCAATCTCCCTTGGTAGCACATGCAGATTCTCCTGCAAAGGAACAAATGGATAAGTCTCCCCAAAAGGAAGAAGAGATATTGGTTAGGGCTCCCTCGCCAATAAAGGATGTTGTAGAAGAATAGGTATGGCAGGAAGAGGACCCAACAGTGGATGTTCCCAAAAGTACAAATGTTGAAGGAGATGTTACCGATGATCAACAGGAGAAGGAGCAGGGTAAGCAAAGCACTGTGCCCACCGAGTTCACTATTCTTGATTGGCTCGAAAAGGAACTAAGGAGTAAAATGGTAATTGTTGAGGATGCTCCTCCTAATTGGGGTGCCCTCATGGTGAATGTAGAGAAGCAGAGGGGTAAAAAGAAAGCAAGGGTTATCTCTCAGATTGAAAGAGATAGATCAGGCAATCGGGTGGCCTATATTGCTACCCCTGCTCCAAATAAAGAAAGGGATAATATAACTGCTCAGGATTATGATGTGCAAACTATTTTTTTGGGAAATGCTACTGCAGAACAATATATTGACGAGTATGAGGGATCCAGTGCAATTATTGTGGGGAGATTAAAGAGGGCAGTGCAAACTAGGTATGAACTAGAAAAGGAGAATGAAACTTTGAGAAAATACTTGTAGGATTTAATGAAACCCTTGCAAGCCATTGGTTCCTCTTCTTCTGCTGTAGGATTCATTCCCCAGGAGATAATTTCTGAGTTGGAGAGGATGAAAACTACTTCACATGTTGCGGCTACCTGGTTGAAAGGTGTTCAAGATAACGGAGATGAAGCCATTAAGGGCATATTATCCACGGGGGGAGATGTAATAAGGTTGATTGATCAGTTAAAGATTGCATTGGTGCAAGATAATGTGGATACTGACCTCTTGTTGTAGAAGGTTACAACTATCATGGGTTCACTGAGGATAGACTGGTTAAGTGCAGGATTCTTCCTTTCCCTAGGGTTTCTGAACCTTGGGAGTGGTTTGAAATTCTGCAAATGAGGCAGAGGGCCTTGAAGAAGATCCATAAGCAGGGAAAGCTAATTGAGGATGCTTTAATTGATGTTCATGGGAAATGCATTTCATTATTTGAAGTCATGACTAGAAGGAAAAGGTTTGCTTTGAAGCATCTCAATTTGGAGCAACTTAGAGAAGATGTATATTCTCCAGTCAGTGAAGGACCAGTTATTGAACATAAGTTGGATGATGCTGCCACTTACATTGTTGTCATTGACATATATTTGACCAACAAGGCTGATTGGGATGGTATAGTTCGACAGGAAAGAGAAGATGTTAAAACTCTTGAGAGAAAGGTTAGGGTTTTTCCTGTGCCACCTATTGCTGAGCTGGATAGGGTTTTGCTGGTCGTACATGGAGAAGAGGATAAAGCTAAGGATAAGGATGGGGATTGAATATATAGAGTTACATGCATATTTGTGCTTCCCATTAATTCACATGTATTGGGGCCGACTTTCTTGGGTGTCTTGGCGGTTTAGGATGAAATTTGTGCTATGGCACATTTCATATATTCGAATTTAGTCTTTGGGGCCGACCTCTTGTAGGTTATGTTTTATTATGAAATTATAAGTTGGGCTGACCTATCTTGTTGATTCTCTATAAAAACGGGCATGTTGCCTCATTTGGATATAGGTAGAGAAAATATAGATATGATATTAAGAAATAGAAGTGTAAGGACAAGTAAGAGCAAGTTAGGGTTTATTTTCAAGCAATATTGTAACAGAGAAACTCGAATTGTTGCTATTATTTGGATGATTTAATACAAGGAGGATATTGTGTTTGGTATCCATCTTCTGGAGTCTCATCTGGCATGGTTCTTGTTATTCTATCTTTTAAATTCCTTATAGTTTATGGTTAAATGATTTGATGATGCTTATGGTTTCATGTTTGGAATGTTTGTAGTGATCTCTAGTCCATACTTTTTCCAGTTGGATGATTTTTAGTTGCTTTGCAAAGTTAGCCTGGGCTTATATTTGTGCTTAGTTCAATTGTGAAAGTTATTCATCTCAATTGTTGTAAGGTTGACTGAGTGAATGTTCATGATTTAAAAATCTTTCAATACCTTAGAAGATTGCACTATTTCTGTGGAGTTGCAAATTCATCTGGGTTAAGCAAAAGATAGTTTATGAGAGATTGGTCCATTTTGAGCATCTTATCCTTTGGCATTTTCAATCTTAGTGTTATTAGTGTTAAAGTAGTTTTAAAGATTATTTCTGGAACCTTTTATCTTTTGTTATTTCTTTATCATCTGATTTGTATCAAGTTTGAGAGTATCACTCTATTGTTTATATCTGATAAGTTGGGAATCCAGCTTTGCTCGTAGTAAGGTCCCTTTGTGATTACCAACATTTTCACATTATCTTTGAGTTGTTTCAGTGCATTGTCAAGACCTGATATTAGAGACCTTGGGGTTATCTCTTTTCCATAGAGATTTATCCTTCAAGAGAGATAGGATATTATATTCTGTCTGAGTTGTTGCTATGCAGGAAACATCATCAACAAACCCCTATTGAAAGATTGATATGAAGATGAAGAACTTAGAGTTTTCCCTGATTGATGATTCTTTTTGATTGATTCAACATGTGATAGTGAATTTGTGATGATTGATTGATGATAATTGATAAGAATGATAGGATAGATTGATTGAGATTATGCAAATCCAATGTGATGGATATGATAATGATCATGCATGAACTAATATGGATGCAATATATCTAATATGCAAAGTTTTCATTTTGTGAGCTGCTTTATGCTTTACGTTTCATCATTGAGGCTTTTGATATGTTGTAATTTAGTACAAGCATCAAAGGGTATGTTAGCACCAATGATGACCTGCGTACCGCTTTCATGATGTTTGATATAGCAAGTTAATACAAGCATCGAGGTATAATTGAACCAAGATGACCTGAGTATTGCTTGCATAAACAGACAAAAGTTAACCATTTTCCTATGAAAATTCTGAAATGTTATCAATGATACATTGTAGAGCATGTCCCACGACAAATTTGCACAATACTAATGATTAGCTTATAGACAACAAGCAAAGAAAAATCATACTTCTTCCTTGTGATTCTAGTTCAATACATCATTGAACCACTCCAAAGATATGATGTCATCAAATATCAGAACAATAATTGCAACTTATGCTTTTAAGTTTGCCATTCATTTTACTCAGATTAAGATCATCCAATTTGTTTTAAACATCTGACAAAAATAGTCATGTAGGCTCACTCTAATTGGAAAAATTATGTTGCTTTTGATATTTCTGAGGCTTGACACATGTTGTCAACTACCTGCTAGAAAAGTTCCCAGAGGCAAACTGCATGATGATATCAATGCTCTGTTTTGAGATTTTGTTGAAAACGAAGCTAAGGTTGATTTATCAGATTGATGGATTGATAGTTTGACTAAGTGTGTTGAGCCAAATAGAGATGATAATGAACTTGTAAACCCAAGGAAGTTGTGTTATCCTAGAGTAAACTTGTTCACAAGATGATATTTTGACTAAGTGTGTTAAGTCAAACAAGGTGATAATTGGTTGCATTCAATTGATCAAGATTGATGAAGCTTGATTTGGAACAAAATTATTTTGATGATTTGATGTGACACTGACATGCAAGTTAGATGTGACTGATATGAATTGTTCAGATTGATGTTCAACGAAAGATAAAGCTTGATAAGGAGCGTCTTCCTATCAAAATATGCCATGGGCTAGTGATTTGGATCTTTTGGCTCGCAAATGCTTGACCAATTTGATTTTACATCTTCCAATGTTTAGATCAGCACATAAGTTGGATGATATATATCAAGATTTATAACTGAAGCAAGATGTAAACATTTACCCCTAATGTCTAGCAATGTTTGAATGACCCTGGGTGGATTCTTGAATAGGTGTATGGATAGATATTGTAAGCATGCAAAGGATTCCAAGGATTATCTTATGACAAGATAAGGTGTTCAAATAGAGGAATACTCATTCGGATAATGCTTCAAGGCTCAAATAACGTTTGGATTGGATAGGATCAATGAAAATGACCCATGTCAAGATGTTTACCATAAACAAGTGTAAAGTGTTTACCAAACTTTTTCGAGATCAAGATAATGTAAATAGATGGTAATGGGCTATATAAATGGTTCATGGATGAATGGATGATATGGCTGGAATGTTGGCTTTATTATGGATGTGATAAAACGCTTTCTCCTGAATTGGTGCACGTAGATGCTCGCTTCTACACATAACGCTTGTTTGCTAGGTTTTAATCATGGTACCTGTCCAAAGCACCATCGAAATGGTTTTCGCTAGAGGAAGATTTTTCTCTTTACTATTTCCAATTCTCTTTTCTTTTTCATTTTTTTTTTTTTGTTTTTTGCTTTCTTTTTAATATATTTTTTTGCTTTTTTTATATATTTTTTGATTTTTTTGTATATTTTTGAGATATTTTATGTTGACGTTGAACCACCTGGTGGTGTTGATGTTGATGCTTCTATCATAATTTACCATCGATATCCTACTTGAAGAAGCTACTTTGCCAAGATACATGCACTTGAATGCAACTTTTGAGATCCCTGATCTGCTTTGTTGATACTGGAGTTAACCTCATCTTTGTGCGCACATCACGATAGAGTGCCTTCTGAATCCTTATGATGAACGGTTGTTGCCAACACATGGTCAATAAAAGAATTGGATATCATACGTGGAGGCATGGATGGAGTGCGTTTAGGAATAAAAGGTGGATTAGTTGAAAGTTTGAAACCTTTGAATTAGGACCAACTGCTTGATACACTTTGTATGTTGCTTGAGAAGCTTTATTTTTCCTTTGTGGACATCGTTGATGGATACTTGCCCCTTTTTAATTTTTCCCCATAGTTTCTTTGACTGATGGAGTTTGATAGAGATAATATTTCTTTGTATTTTTTGGTATCCAAGTGTATTTGATTTTCCTAATATGATTCTTAGCTTCTTTTTCTTTGATAACGTTCTTCATGCTTTGATTCAAGTATTTCTTTTGAATTTGGTCCCAATTTATGGATGGGGTGATGGGTGGATGAAGATTCATGACGTGGATGGTTGTAGTATTGGCATTGGTTTCATCCTAAAGATTCTTCATGCCCTCTATGTTGACATTTGCTTGAGATGAAGTTGCCCCCAATTTTATGAAAGTATTACTGATATGTTGAGATCCCTTGATTGTAGAATAACCAAGGCCTTGATTCTTAGGATTTCCAATAATCTGCACTGGTTCTAGGATGCCTTGTTCATGTAGGCCTAATCCTCTGCCTTGATAATTCATTCTGCTGAAAAAGCCTATTTGCAATAGGATATGATTTACCTTGGAAACAAGGTGCTAATCCTTCTCTGCTCTGTGGTGGATCTTCAAAAGTGACAACTTCCTTATTGATAAGATAATTTTCCCTTACAAAGGTGAGTGATCCAAGTTTATAAGTGATAGGATCTTCCATAAGTGGGATGAATGCTTGATTGGTATGTTTATCTTGATCTTGTGAGATATCGGATTGTAATTCTCCTTCAAGAGGTGTTGATGCTTCACTGTCCTTGTAAAAGTGTTCCTCATGATTCATTCTTGATATGCTTTCACATGATGTTTCTGATTCATAACTTTTGTAGAAGCCTTCTTCATGATCCATTTCTAACATGTCTTTGGATTTCTCTATATTTTGACCATGTGTATAAATGTTAAGAGTTAGAGACTCTTGTTCCTTGGTAAGAGTATGAGACTCTTGTTTTGAATGACGATCATCTATGTGTCCATCCAAAGAAAGCATATTATGGGTAGATGGAGGAGTATGTGCTATATGGATATGATCATCATTTGCAATATCTTGTATAGATAGGAGAGTTCCCATTAGATCATTGTAGTATCTCAGAGATACGAATCCTTGATCTTGACTAATTCTAGAATTACTTTTGACATGTTTTGGATCAAGTTCTTGACATGGGTCAATTTCAAAGGATGGATTGCTTTCAAAGGGTTTTTGGACATCGTCATAAGGCATGGGAAGTGGCTCAATATCCTCTTGATCTTTGAGTGGACTTGGATCAAATGGTGAGTTGAGGATTCTTTCACTGTTCACAATCATGAGGTCAAAGGATGTCAATATGCCTTGGGAGAGACCATTGCTAGACCTTGGTGATAACTGTTGATCATGCTTTGAAATATGTTCTTGAGATATGTCCTCTAGCTCATTAGGCATTGTAGAGACATTTTCAATATGATCATTGGTTAATGGATCATGGATTATGTCAATAGGATCAACTATCGTCAACATTCCTTGAAATAGATCTTTGTAGGAGAGGTCTTGATCATAACTAAAAAATGGCTCTTGATGAATGTTGATTTGATCACTAGATGAGGTAGACATATCTTCATAGTTCTCATTGATGGATTGATTTTGATCATTGTCTTCAACATTTATGGTGGAGAAATTGTCAATGTTTTCAACTATATGATCAAATGATGTTAGCATTTTTTGAAGAGGTGTGATGGGCCCTTGACATGAGAATGATGGAATACTTTGATCTTGACTTGGAAAAGAATCATTAGATGAAGGAGATGGAGTAGCTTGATCATTATATGGAAGGGAAGCTTTGGATAGGATGGAAGAATTGCCATGCTCCTGGGATGTGATTGAGTCATGAGAGGGTATGGATTCATAAGATGGGGTGGAGAGAGGACTTGGAAGAATATTTTGTTCTTGAGATGGAAGGGGATCATCATGGGTGAATAATGAAAGGAGGGGATCATCATATGATTCTTGAGATATGGGATCTTGATCAAAGATTGGAAGGGTTTGTAGAATTTTGCTATCATGGGATGGAGTGGACAGAATTTTTTGATCGAGATGTGTAGATTGAAATGAATCATTGGATGTAGAGGATATCATAGAAGAAGGTAATTGAATAGGATCATTGAATCGGGTGGAAGAACCATGAAGTTCATTTTGAATTATGGAGGATGAAGATAAATGCATGGCATAACAGGATTGGTCAATGTTACTTGATGGCTTAGATTTGGGCTTCCCCTTTAACCTTTGCAAAAATTCAGAAACATTGAACTTGGTTGATGTTGTTTTTGGAGGAGAAAAGGTTACATTCATATTTCTGTCAAAGTAATTTTTAGTTGTGCCCCCTTTTATTTCTTTGATTTTCCTTTGGAGTGCTCTTGCTTGTTGGGTAAGAGTACTAAGATCGTTTAAGGGAGTTTCCTTCTTTTCAAGTTTCTTTTTAATTTTCTCCATATTGTAGTCAGAGGGAAATTTGGCACCTTGGTTTGCCAATAAAAGAAAGTATCCTTCTTTATTTTGCTCTAAGATCTTTTCCATAGTTAAGAGAAACTGTGGATCTTGTTCAGCTTCTTGAAGCATTTCTTCTATTATCTCTTGATTTGAACTATTTCCATAAAGCCTATGAACACGATTTTCTTCCCTATCACCCATGCTTTAAAGTTTTTGGATGATCTTATCTAAATTAATATTTTGAAAACACAACATGCAATAGGAAAACAATTGTTTTTAAAGACATAGAATCTAAAACATTGAGTGTATGTTCCTGATATTTTCATAGGTTTTAGACAAGATAAGCACTTTAGTTGGACTCACTCTTAATTTGTCAAATAGGTCATCATAGTAACCACAACCCACAGCTTAAAATCACGTTGACTCACACAACTATGTCACCCCCTAGAGGGCACCCGTGTTTTTGTCTTTTCCAAGTGTGTACTCAAGGTGACGAAAGTGGATACCGAATCCCTTGAGCAAAAAATCCATGGTGATTATATGGTGAGTGTCTTGGGGGCAGATTCTTCCCTCCCCTTGCATCATGATTAAGATGATGTTTGGATACTGACATGGCTGGCTTTCTACACTATAGTTTTTAGTAAGGATATTAGTTCAGTGTGGCAAATAGATAGACTCCCTTGAGAGACCTCCCAACTTTTAGAACAAAGGTTTTGGGGATGGTTATCCTATGCACTACTGTCAAGTTGGATTTTCATCAACAACTTGCTTTTGATTAAAGTGGGTTGGAAACCTTGGCTTTAGGTGTTCCCACTTAGGTTGTTCCTCTTCGGTGAGTACTTTTTCCCACAAGAGCAGGCCTTCTAAATGATGTAATAAAGCATTAAATTGCAGAAAATAAAAGGTAAGTCTGGTGTTTTGATCACCCAGTTAAGGGGAGAGCATAGACCTATTGCCACAAACAAAGCAAACAATGTTTTTTTTATAGCACCAAATGACAATGAACTAATCTAAGTGAATATTTTTCTTCACAATAGGCATGGGGTTCATTTTAATTGCAAAAATAGTGTGTGGTGACTATCCTAGGATTGATAAATTTCAGATTTTAAATTTCTATCCTAGGATTGCTTCATTTTATTCCTCATACATCAATAAAACCTCTGGCCGCGGTCGCGTCCGATCCAAACAACAATTTAAGAATGTGATTATAATTGCTCCCAAAGTGTTTAAAAACACTTGTTACAATCATGTGATAATGCTTTTTCTTTCATCTTCATGCTCCATGGTCCTTTAAAATCTACAATACAAGCTCTAAATGTCAGATGGAATCAAGAAACAAGAAGATATGAGGGTTAGATAAATGATTAAGCATAACAACCCTAAAATTTAGACCAAGTTTCATTGTGGTTTGACATTAAGTGAGAATTTGAAAATTTTAACTTTGTAAAAGTTGATAAAAACCTGCACCATTATATATCTTATGAAATTCTACTCCATTTCAAAAAAAAAAAAATCTAAAAAAGACCAAAATATGACCAAGATACGACCATTTTAAGATTGACTAAAAAAAAGAAAGCAAAAATTGTATGTGCTAAAACAGTCCATGGATGCGCGAAAATAGTCCCTGGATGTGCGAAAATAGTCCCTGGATGTGCGAAAACAGTCCTTGGATGCACCGAAACAGTCTGTGAATGCGCGAAAACAGTCCCTGGATGCACAAAAATAGTTTCTGGATGTGCCGAAATAGTCTGTGAATGTGCTAAACCGAGACTCGTATGCGCTAAAGCGTAACTCTAGTCCGTCACTTGTAAGAAAAATCTGCAAATAAAAGATTAAAATGGGGGGACGCCCCACGGTGGGTGCCAAAAATGTGTGTTAGAGAATGTGGACTAATTAAATAAAAATTTAACACACCAAGGAGACATTATATTAAAGAAAACTAATCTAGAAAGCATAAACGCAAACTCTAAAACAACTTCTTCAAATTCATCCCATTGTCCTCTATCTCTCAGGAATTTGATTAAAGATGTTGGCTCTCAATTGTGCAAACAACAACTTTGTTGAAATGATCACTTAAGAGAATGAGATTTATGAAAATGCATGTGCATTGGTAATATGCTTTAATTATGAAATTGGAATGCTAATTAAATGCTAGAAATGCTTGATGAAACTAAAATGCGACTATAATAACTATGTATGAAAATCTAGAATTCGAGGTCCTTTCCAACTCATAAGAGGGCTATATTTATAGATTTTTGAAGGCAAGAATTCAATTGGCCAAGACCAACGGTTGAGTTCAAACCTGTTAAAATGAACGGTGAGAGATCAAGAATTTGAAAAGAAGATGGAAGTTTAAGAGACAAATGAAAGGTGTCCCCATAATTTAAACAAATAAATATTTAATTATGTGTGGGAAATGAAAAGCTTTTAATTAAATATTGAAAATATTTAATTATGTGAGAAGCGTGAAGAATTTAGAAAGTGTTTTAATTAAATATTGAAAATATTTAATTAAATGTGAAATGAAGAATATCATTTAAATTTATAATTTAAACCTGTGATAATTAATATAAATAAATTGTGAAATCTATTTAATTAATTAAGAGGAATATAGCATTAAGTAAATAAACTTATTTATTTAATTAAATTAGATGAATTGGAAAAATGAACAATATATTTATATGTAGATGACTTAAGAATATTAATTAAATAATTCATATTTGATTAATTAACAGGTTTGGTTAACCATGACCATTTTTAGATGTGTACAGTATAGATCTCGGTTCAATGTCAAAAGGACAAAACAATGCTAAACATCTTTTACCTTTACCATTGATGTCAAAGGGGGAGAAAAAGTATCATGTAAAAGAGATTATTCATTCAAAACAGTTGTAGGAAAAGTTATTCAGAGTTGTTGTGTTGTCTTTGATGGTTTTTCACATCATGTGCTGCCATCAATGACAAAGGGGGAGATTGTTGAAAGTATAAAGTGTTGTCATTGTTTTCAATTGGTTGATTTTGTCATTGATATCAACTATGTGTAGAGGAAGTTGGTTATTGATTGTATATCTCAAGGATATTGAGAAAATTGTAATAAAGAAGGTTTGCAGTTTGTGCATGTATAGTTGAGATGTTAATGAAGTGTTGTGAGTACATGGAGTTATCCTTATATTGCTATGGTTGGAAGTGTGTTAGAGTGAAGTAATGTGCTGAAATGATGTCTTTGGTACTTGGTTAACAAGTTCTTTTGAGAAAATTTGATAAATAGAGAAAATAGTGTCTTGCAAGTATTTAGTGTATGCTTCGACATGTGCTTCACATTTATTTTATGTCGATTCTATGCTTGTGCAGATCTGAAGTATTTTTCATGGTTGTTGGTAGTTTCTATATCCAAAATGGGATTCTGGATCATTGTGCAGTGCGATATGATTTCACGAGTGTGTGAACCAATTTGTTTAGTAATGTTTTCAAAGAAATGTATTTGTTCCATGTTTTTCCATTATTTGGATTCAGGTTGTGCAAATTTGAGAAGTTTTTTATAATTCTTTAATCTTTTAGTATTCAAGGTTTCACTTGATTTGGTGTAGTACAGTGTAAGTTCCATTTATTAGTATGCAAACAAGGGTTATCATTTATCTTGAATTGAAGTATTTTTTGATGCGAACCTTGGTTAAATTGGTTGATGAATATTATGTAATTCATAGATTGTTTTGGATTTATTTCAAGTGAATTATGCTATCTGAAACTCTCGGCTTGATCTAAGGAAGTGTGTATTTAATGTCTATGGTGTTTTGCACAGGTATTGAATGACCTTGTGTTGAACACTACATACGAGGCTTGTAGAAGCATGTCGAAGTGTTTTGGGATCTATTTGGGTCCTAATTAAGGATTTATGTAGGTTTCCTTTCATTCCTATCCATCACGAGAATGTTTGGGTGTCGACCTATTTAAAATTTGAATGTATAATGGCTAGTGGCCAACATTGGAGAATGTTTTTGAAATAGAGGTTCATATAAATATGTATGGTTTTGATTCAAGAGGTGAGAGGAAATAGTAAGAAGAAAGATAGATGTGAATTTGTGTAGAATAGTGTGAATTTCATGTTAGGGTTCTAAAGGTAGTGAGTTGAAGGCATCCAATATCTTTCATGTGAGATGCGAAAGTGTGCGAGAAATTATGGGGGACTCCTTGTTGCATTGATATGTGTTTCTCTATGTAACATTATTCTTCTATCTTCTTGTATTCCTTTTGTGGAAGTGACCCCTGGTTGTGAGCCTTTCTGGCCAATGTGTCCTATTCTAGCAGTGAGCCTCTCTAGTAGTGAACCTCTGTATTTAGTTTTGGAATTCTTTATGTTGTGAGCTAATCCTCACCGTGGTTTTTCCCTCATTGGATTTTCCACGTAAATATAGTGTTCTTATGTGCATGATTTACTACTTTCAGTTTCTATTCCTATATTTAATAAGTAAACATTTTAGTAGAGTAATTTTTTTGTGAATGCTTGTAAATCTGACTTTTGTTGAGGGTTTTAAAAGTTAAAATTGATACAATTGATTCACCCCCCCTCTTAGTTTCCTTGTTCAACAAATGAACCCTTGCTAGTGTGATAAATTACATGTGTATGATCTCTCCTCACATCTTTGTATGACCTTGGAGATCAAAAACATTATATTTATCTTGCTTTTATTATAAACCTTTAGATAGGGCCTACCATTGAGACACATCCATACAAAGAACTCATTGGTGACCCAAAGTTGTTTTCCCCTAGGCTACTATATAAAAGGTGTTGGAAACATGTTCCTTAATATTCTCACCTAACCTCTTGAAAGAGAAAAATTGGTGAGACACCTGAAATGTATTTCTGACAGGTAGTTTATCTCTAAAGGATCAAAGTGGTCAGATTGGTGAGACATGTGGTTGGTCTTGCCAGTGGTAGCTGTTGGTGTGACCTAAACTATCAGTGTGATTTTTCTAACTCATGTCGCTACTAGAAGTCTGGCCGATAAATTTTGTCGGGGAGAGTCTTACTGATCCTAGTGGCATTGAGGTAACATTGGCCTTTGGTTGGACCTAAGAATTTTATACCAATTTTGATGGTATCATTGATGGCTATTGAACATCGATGTAACTCTTGCCGATCTGAGGAAAGGTCATCCAACTTGGGTCATTAGGGAGACATGGAATTTTGATGAGACATTTTGAACTTCTTCTGAAGCACGTAGTCTGGCCAATAATTAGACATTGGTGGGACTCTTACCGATATTGGAGGCATCAAGGTGACATGCAACTTTGGTGAAAATTTTTGAACTTGTTCCGAAGCATTTTGTCTTGCTGAGAGTTGGACATCGATGTGACTCCTGCCGATGAGGTTTCAAACTAAAGTTGAACTTATTGTCATCGGGAACACTTAGTACCTTGGTGGGACATTTCAAAATAGCTCTGATGCTTGTTGTTTCACTGATAAGGTTGTTTGGAACATAAAGGAGACTCTTCATGATGTGTGTGGTCTTGATGTTCTCTTGGGACATTGGGGAGACCTATGATGTCACTGTGACATTCCAGTTGGTCATCGATAGTGTTGGTGATACCGATGAACTCAAAGGTGGACCCTGGTTGAACGAACACTAACTTGGTTGACTTGTTGAGTTGTTCGATGACCATTGGAGGATTGTGTTGAGTTGGTGGTGATTGTTCTCTAACTAATAAGATCGATAGTTTCTCTATAGAGGAAACTAAACTGAACCATTTATAGAGAGATCGAATCGACCATGGTTGTTGGACATATAATGCAATGTGTTGTAATAGTAAAGAGGTTTTGAGCAATTCAATAGTTGATGTTCTTGAGTGTATGTTGTATAGGTATTATAATAGTGAGTTATAGAGCTACAATAAGGATTTTATTTGTACAATGTTGATCAAGGAAATGTTGTTGTTGTGAAATTGACATCTAAAAGTGAAGTTTGAATCTTTGTATGTAAGTCATTTACTGTAATACAAAGAGGCTTTACTTGGTGTGGTGGGTTTTTTCTCTCGTAAGGGTTTTTCCACGTTAAATACTAGTGTTTAATTATGCGTATGCTTTAATTTTCAATTATGTTTCGAGTAATGTGAAATTTTAATGAATTTTAATTATTTTTTAACCTATAGTCTACACTATTCCTCTTAGAATTAACCATTAGGAAGGCGTTTCTACACCTTTTCTTTCCTTACAAGTGGTATCATAGCCTGGCTAGTTGTGTTATCCTTGTGGGTAGGGTTGGTTTTTTGTGTCAATTCTGAAGTAGGAGTCTTGTAGAAGTCTAGTAATTTGAAATTGTAGATTAAAATGGAAAGCACATTTGGAAGAGTAGAAATTGAAAAGTTTAATGGAAACAATTTTGAGTTATGGAAAACCAAAATGGAAGACTTGTTGGTGGATACACATCTCTGGATTGTTGTGTCTAGAACTAAACCTTTAGGCATGAAGCAAGAGGAATGGGATCTCACAGACAGAAAGTCAAAAGGATTTATTAGATTTTTTCTTGCAAACTCTATGCTTGTAAACACTCATGAAGAGAAGACTGCAACCTCTTTGTGGAAGAAACTTGTTGATATTTATCAAGGCAAGTCCTTGGTGAACCATCTATTCCTGAGGAAGAAGTTGTAATCTTTGAAAATGGAGAAAGGAGTGTAAGTGGTTGATCATCTGAATGCATTCAATATGATCCTTGCTCAGTTAACATATGTTGGTGTAAAGATTGATGACAAACATCGGTGTATGATTTTGTTATGTTCTTTGCCCAACTCTTGGGATCATTTAGTAATGGCTATTGGGAGTACGAAAACCACTTTCAAGATGGAAGATGTGGTTGCCTCATTATTTTCAGAAGAGATGATAATGAAGTCTTCTAAGATGGAAAAGGAGGCTCTTGCTGTTCATGGTAGATCAAAAGAAAAATGCAAGAAGAAGGATAAGAAGTCCAAATAAAAATCAAAAGGAAGTTCAAAGTCTCCTAGAAAGAAGTACAAGGTAAAGTGATGGAACTATGGGCAGCCTGGTCATGTCCAAAAGTATTGTAAAGAGGAGAAAAAGAAGAAGAACTCTTTGAACAATGGTTCTTCTTAGAGCGATGCAGATGCCTTCATTGTAGCCTTGGAAACTTGAGCATCCAATGATGTATGGCTGATTGATTCTAAAGCATCCTTCAACATGACATCTCATAGAGACTAGTTCACAAATTATGAAAATACAATGATGGAAAGGTGTATTTGGAAAATGATTCGTCTCTAGAAATAGTTGGTCGTGGAAGAGTCATAATTCAATTCCTTGACAGAAGAATAAAAGGAATTGATGGCATAATGCATATACCAGGTCTGGCTCAAAATTTACTTTCTGTAAGCAAGCTAAATGATGTTGGAGTACATGTTTATTTTTTGAATGGTGGTTGTAAAATTACAAGAGGCTCAATGGTGCTAGCTAGAGGTGCTTGAATTGGTACTCTGTACAAGCTAGAAGCACTTGTTGTTCAGTGTAACAGTGTCTTTGTAAAGTCAAAAA
This sequence comes from Sequoiadendron giganteum, assembly GCA_007115665.2. Classification (NCBI taxonomy): domain Eukaryota; kingdom Viridiplantae; phylum Streptophyta; class Pinopsida; order Cupressales; family Cupressaceae; genus Sequoiadendron; species Sequoiadendron giganteum. Next base: position 1,281,114 of record CM021108.1, on the reverse strand, counting down.
AAATTGTTCGTGAAGAGGAGAAAAATATTCCTATTAGTGCAAAATCTTTGAAAGTTAAAATTCTAGCGGAGAAGACTATGCTATGGCATCAAAGGCTTGGTCATATTGGTGAGAAAGGTTTAAAAGGCTTGAAAAAAAAATCCAGGTTGAGGTTGATGATTGTAACTTGGAATTTAAATTTTGTGAACATTGTATATATGGAAAACATCATCGTGTTTCTTTTTACTCTAGTCCTCACAAAGCTTTTAATGTTCTAGATTATATTCACTTTGATGTTTTTGGTCTAGTAAATGTTCCTTCATTGTCGAAGTCAAAATACTATGTATCTTTCATTGATGATTATTCGAGAAGGGCATTTGTATATTTTTTGAAAAGAAAATCAGAAGTGTTCAATCGGTTTAAAGAGTTTAAGAAATTGGTTGAAAATTAGACTAGAAGAAAAATTAAATGCTTGAGGACAAATAAAGGTGGTGAGTTTTTTTTAACAGATTTTGAAAGGTATTGCAAAGACCATGGAATTAAAAGGAATAAAACTACACCTTACACTCCACAAAAAAATGGAGTTGTTGAAAGGTTGAACAAGACGCTGATGGATAGGGTGATAAGTATGTTAAGAAATGTTGGTCTAGAGTAGAAGTTTTGGGCTAAGGCTATGGCCACAACATGTTACTTAGTGAATTGGTCTCCCTCTTTGGCTCTTGTTGATAAAATTCCTATGGAAGTGTGGTATGGTAAGAAGCCCTCTCTGAGGCATGTTCATGCCTTTGGTTGTGAGGCATATGCTCATGTGGTGAATGAGAAGAGATCTACATTGGAGAATTTTTTTTTTAAAGTGTATCTTCATTGGCTACGACATTGGTGTGAAAGGATACAAGCTTTGGAATCCTATGACTAAAAAAGTTATGTATAATAGGAGTGTTATTTTTCGTGAGTTGAAACCTTCTTCAGTGGATCTGCAGTCAGGGATGAAAGAATTCAAGGAGGAAAATTATGTTGTTGAAATTCCTCTAAAACCAGAAAAATAGGAACAAAAAATTGATAGTGTACCTGAATTTGAGGAGAGTTTGAGAAGTTCTGATAATTCTGAAGAAGAACCAAAACCTCAGGCTTAGCCTATGAGGAGGTCTAAATGTGAGAAGAAGCAACCTGATAGGTATGGATTCTCTATGTTAGATTCTACATGTGCCTATTCTTTAATTACTAGAATTGATGAGCCTAGGACTATAAAAGAGGCAATTGGAATGCTTGACTCAAACTCTTGGTTGGAAGACATGAAGGAAGAAATGACATCATTAGAGAAGAATGAAACTTGGAGTTTGGTTCCCTTGCCTGAAGGAAGGAATTTTTTTGACTATAAATGGGTATTTAAAAATAAAATCAGTCTGGATAGCAATGTTGAAAAATATAAAGTGAGGTTATTTGCAAAGGGATATTCCCAGGTAGAGGGAATTGATTATGGAGAAATATTTTCTCCTGTAGCCAATCTGACATCTATTAGTTTTCTTTTGTCACTTGCAGCAACATATGACATGGAGATTGAGTAGATGGATGTGAAGACAAATTTTATTCATGGTGACCTTGAAGAAGAAATTTATATGTCCCAGCCTGAGGACTTTTTGGAAAAAGGTAAAGAAAATCTGGTTTGCAAGTTAAAGAAATCTTTGTATGGTTTGAAACAGTCACCTAGAATGTGGTACTAGAAATTTGACACATTTTGTTTTCTCATTGGGATTTGTAAGATCAAACTCAGATCATTGTGTATGCTTCAAAACTAAAAAATGATCGTATTCTTATTATTGCCCTCTATGTTGATGATATGTTGTTCATAGAGAATAGTAAGTTTATGATTTTTGATCTAAAATCTCAGTTGTCTACAAAGTTTAAAATGAAGGATCTCGGTGTAGCAAGGTATATTCTAGGGATGGAAATAGCCAAAGATAGAAAAATCAGAAATCTTTGGCTCAGCCAGAGTAAGTATATTAACACTATTCTAGAGAGATTTGTTATGAATGATTGCAAGCAACTAGCTGTTCTAGTTTTGCAGGGAATGAAGCTATCTATTGAAGATTGTCCAAAATCTCCTATTGAGATGGGGGACATGACCAAAGTTCCTTATGCAAGTGAAGTTGGAAATTTAATGTATGAAATGTTCTGTACAAGGCCAGACATTACCCAAGCAGTGGTACTACTTAGCCAGTTTATGGAAAATGGAGGAAGGCCACATTGGGATGTTGTGAAAAGAGTATTTAGATATTTAAAAGGTACAACACAATACACTTTGTGCTATCATGGAAACAGGGTTAGTTCACAAAGATCACTCATCATTCATGGTTATGTGGATTCTAATTTGATAGGGGACATTGACAGTAGAAGGTCCACTAGTGGATATATTTTCATGTTAAATGGTGGTGCAGTTAGTTGGATGAGCAAGCGGCGGGCTATAGTCACTTTATCCTCTACAAAAGAAAAGTACATGGCAACAACACATACCTGCAAATATCTTTTTTGGCTTAGACGTTTGTGTTCTGATATTGGGTTCA